>RYFJ01003055.1:0-86377 GCA_003991445.1 Oryza meyeriana var. granulata | reverse complement strand
AAAAGAAGAGTTTGGGCCTGATTCCTTGCACAGCCAACCACCCACGATCGCAAAGAAAAAGCATGCTTACCCCTGCATGTCACACACAACATCGGAGATACATACGACCAACCGTCGCATCCCCAATGCCGTCTCTTTACTCAAAGCGACGCGATCCGCTGATCGGCTTCACACGATTCACCCAAACTACCTCGGCAACGATACAACAACCGCAGACGTCGAAGTGACCGTCGGACAGACGTGGATTCCCCCAGGCCAACTATGGCTGATTCTTCGAGGACACCCCCCCATGTTTGCTCCGGCGCCGGAAGAGAAAAGACGAGCAAACGCCACGGAAGACGAACGAGCATTTGGCCTCCTCACCACGAGCGTTTCGCCGCCGTACGTCGGTCGAGCCAACATGATAGACGAGGCATATACAGCTTCACCCAGGACTAAACAGTCGACTAGCGCCGGTTTCAAGCTACACGCTCGCAAATACGAGCAAACATATCCTCGATCCTGCTCACGGTCTATGCTACTCTTGGCGATTCCGAGCACTGGAGGAATCACAAAGTCATGGCTAACTACTCCCTCGCTTTAGCGACCAGCGTGGACATGGCTAACATGACTCCAAAGCGATCAATCGCTCTTGGGGAGAACTCCGGAAGATCATACACCACTTCCAAGAACGTACGAGAGGCCAATTCTTCCGAGTACTGACCTATATCAGTTGGCCAAAGGAAGAACGAGTCTCTTCGTGACAGTTCATCAAGACGTTTTCTGATGAGGAAGAACTCCAATCCCGAGATCAAGGAACGAGGCTATCATCGGCGACCTTTCGAAAGAGTCGAGACCCTCGGTTCATCGACAATTACTGCGAAGCCTCCCAAATCTGTCAATGCCCTATTCGACATGGCAAACAAGTACGTCCGACTCGGCCTCACGCTGTTGCCGAAGCCCTCGAGACAACAATCTACTCCTGACAGAAGAACGGAGACGACACCTGACGACGCGGACCCGACAACTGGAATTCGCAAACCAAGTCAGACGGCTCATTGGTGCAGTCGGTACAAACCGCCTTCGATTCCTTCACACTGAAGATTAGCAGAACAACAAGGACATATGCTCGGGGCTCACAAGCTCAAACACGAGGATGGCATCCCCACTCCAAATACGAACACTAAGTCGCTTTCTGATTAAACATCTCCTCACTCGGCCTTTGCTAGTGCCACATGCCGCTTACACCTCAATAGTTATAAGACTCGCATTTTTACTTTTTCTGTTTTGCTCTAATGATTAAAAAGTACTCGAGACATACATCTCCGATCGTGAAACTCTGCTCATGTAGACGAACTCAAGTCACCAAAACGCGTGCCTGGAAATGAGCCATGAGCGCACTCCCGACGCTAGGTGGCATGAACTAGTCGGCCATGAGTGCTTAAACTAAGGTCAACTATCGAATTAAATTACATATCAAAAAGAGGAAGAACACGTATTTACAAACTTGTAAAATCATTTATTGCGGGAATTATTTTCCATCATTCAGAGTTGCTACCATTCCGATACTTTTATATGCAAGCCCAACTCCGATACCGTGAGAACTCAGCTGCGAGCCATCTTCCTAGACTGCTCGCTGACAATCTGCCAAAATACACTCGGGATCTCCATAGCGCTACTCACTTCGAGTACTTGCGCCATGCGGGTATCTTCTGCCCCGACTACCCGGCTTCCCATGGGGAGAGCCAAAATCGGCCCCGGCGCCAGTCGGGGCTGTATCAACTGGCTAAATAGGTATGCCCATGAGGGTCGCCAGCCGAATCCTACCTAATTAGCTAGTCGGTACTTATTTGTCACGGTTCTGTCCAGGTTGTACGCCCCATGAGTCGTAGGAATCCTATCCTAATGCAAGGTTCGGTGCCTAGCTTGGCATAATCTGTGGATAGGGTATCCGCCGCCGCCCAGCTGAGGTCCGCCAGCCGCACCCTTGCAATCAGGTTCGGGTACCTGTTCGGCTTTACCAAGTCAGAGAAGACTTATTCGTAAAGTGATCCGGATTTCTCATGCTGTGTCCAATCCGAGAGGCAAGCAGATCTCTTCATAAACACTCAGCTATCGTGCAACTCAGTTTGCATCAGAAACGTAAGGTTGGATAAGCTTTGCGAATAAGGATTCTCTGGCTGATTGCGTTACCTAACTACAAAAAACTCATCTGTACATTGCGAGGTGATACTCCTAAGTACATGCTGATAGTCGGCAGCCGCTTATTTGGTACAGCCACCAAAGATAGAGTTCCTACGGTACAGCCTCCATGTGGCCGCCCGCAGGCTGAGTTGAAATTATAGCTTGGTGCTACAACAGGACCATGACTGTAACAATATGCTCATGAAGCACTTATTGGCTCAAATCCATATATGTTGGTGTATCTGTCTTATCACCAGGTTGAGGATTACATCCTTACTAAGGATCCAAGCTGTCTTCATTAAGAATTGAGATGCAAGGTATCTCTCGAGTAACTAACCACGTAATGGTTATTTTTATACAGTGGTACTCGGTCTACATCGTGGCACCAGTTTGCATTCGCATCCATTATTCATAGCCGACATAAGCTAAAGAATCTACTTTTTCGAAGTAGTACACTACTCGGGAGAGACTTATAAAATTCTCATCAGCTGACATCAGCGGATGATCTAACTTTCGAGTAAGTAAACCACTACTCGCGCGACTATAAAATTCTCATTCCCATGACATAACCGGATGATCTAACTTTCAGTGTACACCTATCAGGAAGGACTATAAAATTCTCATTGCCGCTGCATGACGCGGATGAGTCTAACTTTCGGTAGTACACTACTCCGGTGAAGACTATACAAATTCTCATTCCGCTGAAATGACGCGGATGAGTCTAAATTTCGAGTATACACTCATCGGGAGAACTATAACATTTCTCCATTCCCGGCTGCAATGACGCCGGAAGTCTACCTCAAGTAGTTCAATACTCGGAAGAAACTATAACAATCTTCAGCTGAACTGAGATGAAGTCACTTCGAATGGGACCCACTCAGGAAAGACTTCACACTTTCGCGGCTGACATAATGTCCTGACGAGTCTAATTTCGAGTAGTATACTACTCGGAAGACTCATAAACCCTTTTCCAGCTGGACATGACGCTGAGATCCCATATACAGTGCATCCTACTCGCAGACTCATAACCACATTCCGACTACATGAAGTCAAGGAGTCCTATATACGAGTAGTCCCTACTCGGCAAACTATCAAATCATATTCCCGGTTGACAATGATACCAAGATCTCATGTACCCAGTAAGTAATTCTACTCGGAAAGACTACAAGGTTAAAGACTTTGACTCATGTTTAATTGTTTTCAACAATTAAGCACAAGTGGGCCCCCCCCTTACACCTAATAGTGCGCTATTCGTGCACTAACTATTCAACATCTACATCGAGACCTTCAATAGCCTCGCTGCCACTGACATGAAGTAGGATCGGGAGAACAGCACTCAGGACAAGAGGACCTCGGAGAATGCACTCGAAGACTTCACCGTGGAGGATGAGTCACTTGGCTCAGTGTGACTCAACTATGAAGGCTCGGGGTCTACCTGTGGTGCCATGGCCCCGGTACTTCATGAAACATATTGGGCCAATCGGAAGAGGATGGCCTGCCGTGTAATTAGAGATATAGCTAAATTCGTCAGACTTTCGCCTTTGTATACCGAAAGGAATATACAGTCCTAGTCGGGTGCGTTATCATCTCTAAGGGGAGACTTTCCTAGTCATAAAATCCGATGGGACTCTACCTTGGTAACCCGGTCCTCCAGTATAAGGGAGGTCCAGGCGCGCCCCCTGAGGGCAATCACGAGAAGAGGCACTCATAAGCTCACGGTGCATAGAAGTTCATCAGAACTACCACCGTATATCCTCAAAGGAATACATACAAACTGGACGTAGGGTATTACCTCACATTGAGGGCCTGAACCAGTATAAAATCCCTCTGGTTCCTTTGCAATCACCGAGTTTCCATCCGCCTGACTAGCCCCATATATTATTGCCGGTGTAAAACATCGACAAGTTGAATTTTGTCAAAGCAAAAACCCACTTGCCAACTCGCCCTTTCAAGACCGGAGCCAACAACATATATTTGACCACATCGGCCTGGCAAACTACTGTACACTCAGTCGATAGGATATAATGCCTTAACTTCTACACGAGAAAATAAACATAAGCATAATTTCTCCACCACCAGGGTATCTCGTTTCAGCATCCAAAAGCCTTCTGCTCAAAAGAACACCACCACACACACATAAAAACACAACTCACTCCTTCCCCTCAAACTCTGTACCAAAACGGATCCGATTGGACTTCTCATCGGCCAAAAAATATAACCTGAACGACCCCCCCCCCCCCGCACTCCTCTCTGCGGCGAATTAAATAGGTGGGGAACTTAGATAGTTCTTATCTCGTCGAACGCCTTTTGCTGTGCTGCCCCCCCACACAAATTCTTGATCGGCTTTCCAACTTTAAACAATGGAGTAAAAGACTCAATTTTCCCTGATAATTTGATATAAATCTTTCTTACAAAATTAATCTTGCGATCAATGATTGCAGCTCTGTCTTATTGGCCTTGGCTACACTGTAATCTTAATAGCTCTGATGCTTCGCTGACTAACCTCAATCCCTCGCTCATTGCACCATGAAGTCCCAAAACTGCCCCAGCCGACCACACACCGACCAAGCGCCACTTATTGGATTCATCCTCAGTCCATATTTCTTTGGCCCTCCCCAGCACTCTCGTAAATCGGCTATATGGTTTTTTCCTCACTTTTAGACTTAACCACCACATCATTCAATGTAGATTTCTACCAACAAACCGATGAGATTCATGAAATATATAATTCATCGCCCTTTGATACGTTGCAATTACCGGCACTCTTTAATCCAAAAGTCATTATGACACTACCCACTCATACAAGCCGATAGCTCCAGGACACCGAAACGCCAGCTCTTGTGTAATGTTTCTTTCTTCGGCCATTATAAAATCTGATTGTGTCCTGCATTACCGTCCATGAAGCTGATAATCTTGTGACCTGAGGCCGCATCCACCAACAAATCGCTATCGGCATTGGGTATTCATCCTTAGGTAGCTTTATTTACGATCCCGGAAATCATACATATCTCAATTTCCCATTTTTTCTTCTCCACCGGGACGATATTAGAAACCCACGTCAGCGTATTGCATGTGGTCTTATGAACTTGGCATCATATAACCTCATGATCTCCGCCTTGATCGGCTCATATAATTCTGCCTTGAATCTTCTTGGAGCCTGCTTGAAATGGCCGATATCCTTTTAATAGGCAGCCGATGTTCAACAATTGATCGGCTTAATCCTGGCATCTCATGGTACTCCCAGCAAACACAATCCCGATGCTCTTCAGGCAGCATGCTATCAATTCCTCTCGTAGTTCAGGACTTAATTTTTGCTATGTACGTCGGCCTTGGTCTATCTCCTGGTCCAATATCGATCTCTTTCCAAATCATCAGCCGACGTAAATCCTTGCCCCAATTTCCCCTCAAAATCTTCAATAGAGCCATCAAAGAATAATTCAGAGCCGACTTGCTGGATTGGCTGTATTCCCTGCTAGTAACCTTAGATAGTCGCTTCTTCCCAAACTCTCCCGGATAGCGCAGTCAACACCATCAGCTTCCCAGACTGGTAGATCGGTCATGGCAATATTGGTCGACACCGATCTGCTAGCCACTACCTCGACTTGATCTCCCTGCCACTGTATCAGACATTGATGCATTGTCGAAGGCACGCAACAGTTCGCGTGAATCCAGTCCCTGCCGAGGAGCAAGCTGTACGACCCCCTTTCCGTCGATGACGAAAAACGTAGTTGGCAATGTCTTGTTTCCCACTGTTAGCTCCACGTTCAACACGCCTTTCGCCTCTGATGAATTTCCCCGGTCTTTAAGCACCATATTTGTCTTGATTCAGATCTTCGGCAGTCTTCCCCAACTTCCGGAATGTGGGCATGAGGCCATGAATTAACCGTGGCCCCTCCATTAACCAACATCTTTGTCATCGGCTTCCCATTTACGTAACCCTTGATGTATAACGGCTTTAAGTGCGATGCTCTGACTCCTCAGGTTTATCAAATATGGCTTGATCAGATTGCTAATATTAAGTTGAGCGAAAACCTCCTCATCACCTTCTTCATACTGATGAAAGCGCTTTATACTCCCTGCAGAAAGAAAACCATGTCCACCGGAGCTGATGCATCTTCATCGTCCTTCTCCTTACTCGCCCAAACTTGTTTGGTCCTCTTGGACGATGATCGGCTTCCTCCTGATCCTGGCCTGCTCTTCCTTTTGCTTCTCGGTGTCATAAACGCTGGCTCTTCTCTTCTGATTCTTCGTGAATATGCCGCTTAGGACACCACTGAGGATTCTGGACCTGTTTCTCATGTGCTTCTTCTTCATCCTCTTCAAAAAACTCTTCATGGATCAGCCCTAGTCGGCTATAAACGATGCTTCATTCCCAAATTGGCCGATCTTGTGAAAACCTCTACTGCTAATCACGGCGATTTGCTACACTGCTACACTCGGGCAATTTTCAACTGATGGCAGTCTCATCCTTGATTCCATAGCAGAACCGAAAGAATGGCAGTCCCAGTGTGGGATTATATTGTTCTGGTTCATCCCTCTGTTCCTCATATCTTGAATATTTTTCTATCATGTCCATAAAGTAATCTTTGACTTGTACATCGATTTCTCGCTCCATCGGCCTGATTCCTTGATGATGACCCCGCATAGACCATGTTTACGGGGAACGGGTGCCCATCTATCTTCATTGGCTTCTTGTCTTCAAACTTGATTCGTCCTTGCTCAAACAGCCAACTGAATTTGTTGCCGAAAAACCTTGCACTCGTTAGTATGGTGCGATATCGCATTGTGCCACTTGCAATATTTCTTCTTCTTTAGTTCTTCGGCTGATGGAATTACGTGGTTGGCGGCAATTTGTATTTGCTTCTCCTGTAACAACAAGTCAAAGATTTTATCGGCTTTACTAACATCAAAATCAATACCGTTCCTCCTTGCCGATATCTTTGACTCCACGGGCATGATACTGACTTCTGTTCTGGCCCACTCGCCAATCCAAACTTCGCATCAGATTCCTCATACATTTAGTCCATTGAATATACCTGAACCTGAGCAATCCTCCTCTGCGTACTTTCCTTTTTCGCCTCTTGAAATCGCTTTCATGAGCCGATACCTTCGTCGTTACCAGGTGCGACAGGGATTCAAACTCTTGTGAAGAAAACCTCTCCTTAATCGGCGCAGCAGACCCTGGAAAGCCAGATCGGCCAGATGCCCATCACCTCAGGTTCAAATTATACACATCGGTTTCTGATATCCCGAAATCGCTGAACATATTCCGGTACTCTTTCATCTGGTCGTTGCTTAACCGATGTCAAATCAGACAGTCTCAACTCATGAATTCCAGCAAAAGAAATATTTGTGAAACTGACTTCTTCTCTAGATCGGCCCACCCCGAACAGAATTCGGCGGTAATGGGAGAAATCCATGTAAAACCGATCCAGATAGTGATAAGGAAAAAACCTAACCCTCAGGGCCTCTTCAGCCGATGCCTCCCCGCACTGTGCCAGAATCGGCTGACATGTTCTACTGTAGACGTGTTGTCCTGCCTGAAAACTCTAGAAAAATCCGAGACCCTCCGTATCGTGTGTGGTAACAACCCTGTCAAGAACATCAGGATATGGGTGCGATACATGAATGCTTGTTCCTTGGGCTTATCCCGATTGCTCCCTTACTATCTCTTCAACCCGTGCCGACACAAGTCTTCTCGCCTCTCTTACATTCTCCTGTTGATACTGCTGATTACTCGTATAGCGGCGGGGTTTTTTTGGCGGGGTGGGCCCCCCGATTCTCGTCTGTGATATTCCCTCTGGTAAGTACCCGGATCGCTCCGCCTGCTGGACAATTTCTGCTGATATCCTCCATAGTAAATAGACCGCGTGATATCCAGCAGGAAATCCCTGTTGCCCCCAGCCTGCTGTTCTGTGTGAACAAGTGTGCTGGTACATCTCTAAACTGATGTTGTAGTTAACTTGATTTGATTCCATCTTGGCAGGAGAAAAACAGGACCCCGAGTTGTTCTTGGGCAATTGATCCATCAACAGTCTTCTTGATGAGATTATGTAGTGTGTTTACCAAGACTTCCTCGACTGATTTGATGAGCGCATGGTGAACAACCTCATTAACCATCTCCTGCAAAGGCTTGATTGGTGGACTCTCGGGTTGTGTCGGCTTCGATTCTCCTACCAAGTACTGGTTTTCGGAAACTGAGACTTCTGAATCGGCCCTTGCCTTGTCATACTGAAGGATTCTAGGCACAGCTTCTTGGAAATTTGTCATGGTCTGTTCAACTTGCTGTTTTGTTCTTCAGTTAGATCTTCCATGGTGACTGGTATTACATGTCTGTCTTGATCTCCTTCCCAGCCATGTTGCAAGTTTGATTGTTAAACTTTGCGTTGAAATTGGTGTTAAACTTCGCGTTGGAAACTTTACCAGAAACTTCGTGTAAAACCAGCTGTGTTGACCCGCAAAAAAAAATGTTGGGAGGAATGGCCGATCGTCGTCTGGATGAACGCGAAGGCCTGTGATCTGCGTTCAGCTCACGTGCAGTACTCCAGTTTGAAGGTCGGTAAAGGATCTTGGATGTTCGATTAGCGTGCCAGTCCAATTGACCCTGTAATTGACAAGCAGAAAGAAGTGTTAAAATTCGCGAGCCAATCGGCTGGAAGCCGGCTTGGACTCATCTCATCGGCCGATGCCGATATGCACTGTAGCACTTATACATCGGCTTAGAACTGATGATGGCAGGAACAATAGCATAATAATACACAAGTAATCGTGCTAGCGATCATCGAAAGGATACTCAAAAACCGGCTATAAACTTGGTAAAATAAACAGGTATAATGCATAAGTAAATAAATCAAATAAATCCTAGCCGATCATAAATTAGTGTTACTGGTGTTGTCGTGAAGATATGCCTGTGCCTGGCCCTTGCTTATATCGCTCCGGGTCTTCGTCCGTTGTCCGGGCCCGTACACTGCGTCCCTACCTAAGCTCGTGCCCGGGCCCTCACCTGGTTGTGCCCGGAAACCTGCTTGTACTTGTACTTGGATCGGCAGAACAAACCCACGGCTAGTCATCAGCCGATTGTAACAATAATACAGGCAAGAATATATGATAAGCATGTAATAACATAAATGATAGATAATTGATGAGCCAGCCACTTACTGAACAGAGCGAGTATAGAAATAAGACAATGAATAAATGTAGTCGGCTTAACAGATAACTTATCGGCTAAGCACTCCAATAACACCATCGCAACAACACCATCGGCTCATCAAGAGTAAAGCTATTATCGTCAGTCTAGTAGATCGGACCCAACCGTCTTGCAGCACAGACCAACAATGATACGATACTTCAATGGGCCGATAGATATAATGCGATCGTGATGAAAATAACTTACCGGCTATGCACTCCGATAAGACGCCTGCACACAAAGCATCGGCCTAGCAGGACCAACTTATCACTGGCAGTTCAGTAGGTCGGACCTAACCGATGCAGCACGAACTGATGATAAATCACTCCTAGTAAGCCGATACAATCTATGCACACGTGATGTGATATACCTAATCAATCTATGAGGTCAAATTGAACTGATGCAGCCATAGATAAAGTAAATATATCGTGGTAAGCCGACTACCATAAACCGACTAGAATATCGGACCTAATCGAGGAAGTCCTAGCCGATAGGTAGCCGGGGTGACGAGACTTACCCTCTCGCAGGAGTTCGGACCTAACCGATGCAGCCCAGCTCGAGAAGCAGGATCCGTGAAGGGTGGCGATGCGCCGAAATTTTATTGATCGTTGTGATGATTTACAAGGTCCCCGGGCATACGTATATATACCCCGAGTTACATGAGTCCTTATAGGACACGGTATACAATTTCCTATCCATAATAGGAAAATGCTAACTAATCCTCGACCGAACACGAGTCAGGTTTCCTAAAGATAAACATCTGCCTAATTAATATGTACAGTAAATAATTGCCAAATAACGGTCTTCATGGCTCCTTCCCGATTCCGGTCTCTTCTCCCTCAGTTGACTGCAATTTCTCCTTTGACCGAATCTAATACAGGGCCTTACCAAATTTTGGCGTTAACACAAGGTACACGTAACAATAACAAAAATGGCCCAGTGTTCACCCATGAACTACAACAAGTTGACTGGTCATCCGGCTTCAAGCCGACTGGTATAGAGAAGTACGACAGCAAGACCAACCCGGAGTCCTGCTGACCATATACACCTTGGCATATGAGTGGCTAGAGGCGACACAAGCCATGGCTAACTATCTACCATCGCCTTGGCCGACTTGCAAGAATAGCTGACAGGGCTTCCCAGGCGGTCAATTGGCTCTGGGGGAACTCCGTGAACGCTTCATTGCAAACTTCTATGAACTACAGGAGGCCATCTTCCGAGTACGATGTACTAGTGCCATCGAAGAAGAACAAGTCCCTCCGCGACTTCATCAATGCGGTTTTCCGAGAAGAGGAACTCAATCCCCCAAAATCAAGGACGACGTTGTCATCACCACCTTCCGCAAGGGAGTCAGAGATACCCCGTTCATTGCTAAGTTTACTCGGAAGCCTCCCAAGTCTATCAAGGCTTTACACCGACGACGCAGCCCCGACTAAGTCCGGCAACCGCAAACGCAAGTTGGACAACGTTGTGGTAGCAGTTGAGTGCAGCCGACTACGATCCTCGAGGATAGATGACTATTAGAAGGTCATGAACGGGCCATGCCCTTTTCATCCAAAGGGGAAGCACGCGGCTAAAAATTGCTTCATGCTCAAGAAGTTTGCTTTCGAGTAGACATCTACGTCTGGCGAGCAGAAGGACAAAGACAAGCCGGACTCAGGCGTAGCTGGCGACTATTAGGATCCCTAGGCTGAGCTCAACCACATATTTGGAGGGCCGTCTACGTATGAGTCCAAGCACAAACAGAAGCTAACCACCTGAGGGGTGAACTCAGTCTCATCAGACACCCCCCAATACCTACGTTGGTCAAGACGTAATCACCTTGGACCGCCACGGATTATCCCGACCGAGTAACTCATCCAGGGTGCTACCCACTCATCCTGGACCGAGTAACTCATCAAGTCTCATCGATGGAGGAAGTGCACTCAACATCTTGTTCGCCAAGACGCTCGACGAGAAGATACCTGATTTGAGTTTGTAGCAAGTACACTCCTTCCACGGGGTAATCCCCACCTCTCTTAGCTCCACTTAGACAGATCACTCTGCCAGTTACTTTTGGCATGCGGGAGAATTTCTGCACCGAGAACATCTACTTCGAGGTTGCCGACTTCGAGACCGCATATCATGCTATACTCGGATGCCTGCCACTGACCAAACTTCATGGCGGTGCCGCACTATACCATATATGGTGCTCAAGATGCCAAGACCAGCAGGATACTTTCTTGCACACCGACTAGCTATGTCAACTGCAAATGATGACGACCAAGTCCCGGTGAAGAAAGCAGCCAAGTCGGGAATTTCAGCAGACTTGGAACAAAGAAGATCCCCTTGGACCCTCTTCGACCCCACCAAGACTACGCTTGTCAGGACCGGACTCAACCCTAAATAGGAAGATCGCTTGTCACCTTCCTCCTGGTGAACAGGGATATATTTGCTTGAAAGCCTTTTGACATGCCTGGTGTACCAAGGGAGGTGATCGAGCATTCCCTAAACGTCAAGCTAGAATGCCCAAACCGCGGTCAAGCAACGACTACAGCGCTTCACACAAGACCGCAAAGATGCTATTCGGGAGGACATAACCAAGCTCCTCGCAGCCAGGTTCATCAAAGAGGTCTACTCTCGGATTGGCTGGCAAACCCATTCTGGCCCGGAAGAAAAACGGTAATGCACATGTGTCGACTATATCAACTTAACAAGGCATGTCTCAAAGATCCATTGGTCTACCGAGAATAATCAGGTGGTCGATTCAACTGCGGGATGTGAATTACTCAGTTTTCTCAACTGTTACTCGGGATACCATCAAATCAGCCTAAAGGAGGAGACTCCTGAAGATTTCTTTCATCACACCATTCGGGGTATATTGCTACCACTATGCCGTTCAGTTGAAAAACACTGGCGCACATATCAAATGTGCTATCCAGCGGTGTCTTCACACTCAACTTGGGCGCAATGTGGAGGCATATGTCGATGACGTGGTGATCAGACCAAATCAAGAGGATCTCATCGACGACTTGGAAGAAACTTTTCAAAGCCTTCGTGATTCAAGATGAAGTTGAACCCGGAAAGGTGCGTCTTCGGAGTACCTTCGGGAAAATTACTTGGCTTCATTTTCAACACAACAGGCATCAAGGCAAATCCCCTAGAGAAAATCAACGCGATAATGAACATGGGCCCCCGACTAGCCAGAAGCTGTATAGAAGCTAACCAACTACATGCGCACTCAACCATTCGTTTTCCCGACTTGGCGAATGGGGTATGCCTTTTTTTAAATTATTGAAGAAAGTCAACAATTTTCAATGGACGCCAAAGCCACAACAAGCCTCGAAGACTTCAAAAAGTTCTCACATCACCACCTGTGTTCGGCGTCACAATGCCCAAGGAACCACTCATGCTATATGGTGGCAACACTCAAGTAGTCAGACGTGTTGGTGTCAGCAGGAGCCAGGCCATATCTAAAAATTTCAAAAGGCCAGTTCTATTTGTCAGCGAAGTCCTAGGTGAATCCAAGATAGATATCCCCAAGTCCAAAGCTGCTCCTATATGGTCTGCTCATAACTGTCTGAATTGTGCACCTATTTTCAGTCACATCACGTTACAATCGTCACATTGTATCCACCGAGATGATCCTACACATTCGCGAAGCCACAGGTAGAATCGCTAAATGGGCGCTCGAGTTGATGGCGTTTGATATTGTCATCCAGCCAAGAACAACAATCAAGTCCCAAGCACTTGCCGACTTTGTGGCCGAGACCGAGTTCAGACGGCTTACACCTGCAGACAAGTTAGAATACTAGACGAGTATTTCGATATGTTTCTCTACGATGTCACCCACTGGAGATAAAACTTCAAATATGTCCTTCAAATACATTTTCCATTGTCTCACAATGTTACTATGTACGATGCACTTATCCACGGGCTCCGCATCGCTATTAATACTTGCATCCGCCGACTGTAGTTGCGATTCTCAACTCATGATAAACCAAGGTTCATGAAAGACTGTGACGTATCTGGATGACAACATGGCAGCCTATTGTCAAGAAGTGTGAAAGTTGGAGAATAAGTTTGACGGGCTGGAAATTACACATGTTCTGCGCCAGTACAATGAAGTCGTAGACGAGTTAGCCAACATGGGATCCAAGCGAGAAGTGGTCCCGACTGGAATTTTTGTCGAGCAGTTGTTAGAGCTGTCAATCAAGAAAAAACCTGTTCTAGAGCAGTTGGGGGCTGAACCTACCCCAGCAACAAAAGAAGTGCTAATCCATCTCTCAAATGGTGGACTCTAATCATCAGATTCCTCTTGGAAGACGAGCTCCTAGAAGATTGTAGCGAAGCCGAGCGGATCAAACATCGAAGCAATTTTTTTCTTGTAGTCAAGAGAGCCTCTATCGTTGAAGCGCATCTGGAGTCCTCATGCGATATGTCACACCCAAGGAGGGCAAGCAAGATTCTGTAGTCCATCCACTCAGCATCTGTGGCAACCACACTGCATCCAAGGATGTATCGGAAAGGCTTATACAAGCAAAATTCTTCTGGCCGACTATAGTTACAGACGCCAAGATATAGTTTCAGACATCGGATGCTAGTCTTTGCTCGCAAACACATCTACTAGCTCAAGAATTACAAACAATTCTAATATCTTTTGGCCCTTTGCAGTTTGGGGGCTTATGGTCGGGGCCATTCAAAAAAGCAAGGAGGGTTCACACACTTGTTTGTCAGGTGGACAATTCATGAAGTGGATTGAGGTGAAACCAGTTGCTACCATTAATACGCAAGGCAAAAACTTCATCATGAGTATTATATACCATTTGGAGTCCCCAATCTCATTATACGGACAACGCACTACAGTTCACTGCGGCATATTTCAAATTTCTATATGATTTTTAGTATCAAAAAGATCTGTTATGTTTCTTGGCACAACCCATGGATGCAACGGGTAGGTAAACGTGCAAATGGCATGGCCTTACAAAAATTATCAAGACTAGGGCTCTTCAACCGACTACAACCATATCAGGCGTGGGTGGCAAGAGCTTCCATCTATTCTCTGGTCTTTACGAAACACGTTAGTCGAGCAATAGCAAATCCCCTTTGTTCCTAGTCGATGGTGCCGAGGCTATGTTACAAACCGAGCTGGAGTTCGGCTCTCTACGAGTTCGGGCCCACTCAAAAGACAAGTCAAATGAAGACTGACTGGTCGAGTTAGATTAGTTGGAAAAGCAAGGGACATCGTAACATCCAGTCGCGAAGTACCGTTCAAGGCCTATGTCATTATCACAGTCAAAATGTAAAAGTGGCCTGTCGACTTTTTGTGGGAGATCTCATTTGAGAGAAAATTCAAACCACCAAAGACAGGCATAAATTATCTCCTTTATGGGAGGGGCCATTCATTATTGCTGAGGTGGCACATCCGGTGCCACTCGACTGAAGACGAAAGATGGCGTTCTAATCATAAACAACTCATCGGAACAGTATAACAGCTACATCTTTTCTATACCTGAGTATTTAATTTTTTTCATATATACATAAATAAATTTTTACTCGACTCACTACACCGGTGTTTCAACCAAGTAGTATCGGCGGGCTACATGAGGATAACATGTCTCTTTTGTTTACAATTTTTAGTCTTTTTTATCTAAGTCATGAGTTTTTTAAAATGATTATACGTTTGTGCCGAGTATAGTCTCATAGGACAAACACCTTTAAAGTGATCTCAATTCACTCGGCAATAAATCGTAGTCGGATAAACTAATGATGGCTAGATAAAGATCGTGTGCTCAGTAAGAATATCACAACAAACAGAAAAAGATGTACAATTATCTACATATTGTCTAAGTCCTTTCATACACCGACTAATAAAACAAATTTGTTTACAATGGCAGATCCTCGGCATGCCCTAGCAGTCGGCCTAGCCTGGTTTGATCACTCTAAACCTTCCCTCTCGAGTGGTGCCTCAGCAAATCCCTCGCCAATAGCCTCAATATCTACCCGGGAGTAGAGAGATTTCATCAATGGCTAAGGCTTGGGAGATCCCCACGGTGGCGTTGCTCTATGGTAAATCCTTCAAAATAGCTGGAGCTTCTTGAACGTGTTGATCACCTAGGTAGAAGAGCTTGAACTAGACCCGGCTTGGCCTGGCTGCATGATGTCTAATAAAGTCTTCTCTGAATCCACTATGGCATCCCGCGAATCCTTTGTCACTTTGATTTCTTCGGCAAAGGTGCTAAATTAGTCCTGTGCATTGTCTTAAGGCTGCTCACACAGGAAGAATATTAGCAAATCTGCGATATCTAGTCGGGCAGAACTGCAAGTAGCAGATATGAAGCTTACTTGCATACTCGTTCGACCTTGGATTTTGCCTTCTCGAGCTCCTTCAACTCCTTCTTCAGGCGTTCAATTTCCAAGGACTGATTGTTCAAATTTTTCTCTAGAGGTACAGCGAAACAAGGTTAAGGATTAGAAACACAGAAAAGATGACTGGAGTTACTCTCGGCAAAAAGGGAAACATACCTCTGATGGTCCCAATTTTCTCCCAGTTCTCGTCCCGAAGCTTGATTCATCGAGTCCTTCAGCTAGTCTCCTATTTCCCTCTCCTGCTTGTCCTCTCCAGCTCATGCCCTTGGTGAAACCTGGAGTTGGTTGAGCTGAGCTACGAGCCTAGGGCGATTGGGCAAGAACCCTACCCATCTCTCAGATCGATCAACTACTTGCGCATGAGTCAGGTCCATAATTAGAAAAGCAACTACAATAGCAAAGATCTCCAAGAATCGCTAATCAGCAGACACAGTTTGGACAGATTATATACTTGGCATGCTCCTCGACACTGAAGATGGTGGCCTCAATCAGTTGACTCGCTCCCTCTAGCGGCCTCCTCGTTTAGCTCGAAGGTCCGTCTGTTCGTCTCCTTTGGGTGACCCAATAGAGTACCCGGGGAAATGTAGAGGGGCTTCGAGCCTGGGTAGTCATTGTCTTCTGAAACGTGGAGAATGGAGGAGAGGGATCCTAGTCTTGGATCTAGTGCGGTGCTGTTCTTCAGTGGGCTCATGATAGACTACGGCTACAATGTCTCGACTAGCGAAGCTTGTTGCTCGACCAAGTGAGTGTCTCAACCTCAGGCTTAGAGCAACACTCGCTTGGGCGGATCATTACAGGCTTAGCCCCAGTCGGTGGACGGAGATAGCTATGGGGGTTGGCGCTGTCACCTGGATTGGATTTGGAAGGTAGTGCTTGACATGGAAAAGAAGCGGAAAAGATTGAAATGGTGATCGATCCCTAGAAGGCTTCGCAAGATCACAAAGATAAGATTTGAAGAATGGAATTGGTTAAGTGGAGGACGCTTGATCTTAGTAATAATCAGGAGAAGACCGCGGAGGAAATTAGAAGCAGAAAACAAGTCCCACGGTTGAAGAAAGAGCAAAGACCACGAGTTTCGTGGACCTGGAGAGGGCTCGACTCACCAATAGCGGGCGCTTGTTATGAGTTCCTTCGGCTGAGCACTTTTTCTTCCAGAAGCTTAGCTTCGTCGAGCAGGCGTCGGATGTAGCCATGATTAGACGACATGCTGGGATCAAATGGAGCTTTCGGCATGTCGGGGTGTAAAACCTATGGGAAGAGCTTCTGGAAGCAATGGAATCAGTGCGAGGGAGGAGATCCCTATGGATTTATGGAGGCCTCGAGCAACAGAAAAACCCTAGCGGACAGAGAGTGTGAAGTTTGACGTTTTGCCGGTGAAAATGAAGTGTTTGGCCATTTGTGGAGAAAGGGAATCTTTCTCTCTCCCTACCACTTATAGGCTTGTGCCAGCGTAGCTGGTCTAGGCTGGCTTGCTCAGTAATGGGCCGTAAGATATGAGTTCCTAAATAGCATGTCTTATAGAGCCAACGGCTGTCTTTGTTAAAATCACAATACAGATGCTATTTACAGGAACCGATTAAAATTAAAATAATCAGATATGCTTCATATTAAGCCTAATTGCTGGACACATGTGTTCAAGTGTGGGTGCCATGGGCCCCAGGTATCTCATGACAAGCATATGGGCCACTCGGATAGAGGATGGGCCTAGCCTTGTAATTAGGATATAGCCACACTCGGCAGACTTTGCCTTGTATGATAAGGAAAACACAGTCCTAGTTGGGTGCGTTATATCTCTAAGAGGAGATCCCTTGGCTGAATCGGTTGGGACTCCTACCTTGTAACCTGTCCCCCAGTATATAAGGGAAGCAGGGTGCCCCCTGAGGGCAGGTTGAGTTGGTTCACCAGAATCACCACCATACATCCTCAAAGGAATAACACCACAACTGAACGTAGGGTATTACCTCACATCGAGGGCTTGAACCAGTATAAATCTTTCCTGTTCCTTTTCAATCCACCAAGTTTCCATCCGCCGAGTAGCCCCATATTCATATTACCGGTGTAAAACATCGACATCAAGTATCTGAGTTATTTGACAAGGTATTGAGGATATATCCTTATAAGGATCGATAGTTGGTCTCCATTAAATTTGGGGATGCAGGTATCTCTCATGTATACCTAACCACATATTGGGTCAAAATCCATGAAGTGGTACTCGGCTTACATGCTTAGCCAAATTGCCTTGAGCAAAAACATTTATAGCTGATATAATGCTGAAGAGTCCAATTTCTAAGAAATATATCACTCGGGAAAGACTTTATGTTTAATTGTTTCACAATTATGCACAAAGTTGGGGGCTACACCTAATAGGTGCGCCTACTCGGTGCACACTATTCATATTTTTCTATGAAGCCCTTCATAGCCTCGTTGCCAGCTGATATAAAGTGGAACTTAGAGAAGAGGTACTTGGACATTGGATACTCGGGAGCAAGACACTCAGGAAATCTTCACCAAGGAGGATGAGCACTCGGCATCAGCTGTGACTCAACTATGAAGGTCTCAGGGGCTATTGTGGAGGCTATGGGCCCGGGTACCTCATGGAAAGCTTTCTGGCCACTTGGATAGAGGATGGGCCTAATCATGTAATTAGGGATATAATAGGATTTGGCATATGTTATCTTGCATGACAAGGGAAAGGGTATAGTTCTAGCCGGTTACGTTGTGTTCCTAAAAGGTAATCCCTTGGTTGAGTTCAACTGGGATTCCTACCTTGTAACCTTACCTCCTTAGTATATAAGGAGAGGCAAGGAGCCCCTTGGGGCAGAACGCTCTCACCAGAGAAGACACCACAATCTTATCAGAGAAACTTCAAAGACAATACACAACAGCTATAAGTAGGGTATTACCTTACGTTGAGGGCCTGAACCAGGATAAAATCATTTCATGTTCCTTTGTAGTTCATTAAGTGTAGGTCTCACGAGTAGCCCCATATTAAGTTTAGGTCTCACGAGGAAAAGGGATTTGTTTTCTGTTTATTTAACTGAAGTGATCTTTATAGCATTAAAATTAATTCTGGAGCTCCGAAAAATCCGAGAAAATTTCAGAGAGTTTATTAAACCACGGGGAATTTACCAGAGGCAAGACAACCATGAAACAAAAGGGAAATTTATGAATCTAAATACTTAAATGCTTAAAATATTCCGATAAAACCCTAGGGAATATAAAAGCATCCAAGCATTAATTAAATTTTAACTTGGGATTTTTAATATAGGAAATTTCATAATTTTATTCAAACACTTTCACAAGAAATTTTAGTGTCATCGTGTATTTCCATTTACCCAATATAATTTTTAATTAGGGCAATTTTCAGGGTGTGACAATAGATAACGTGCGATTGACCACTTCGGTTTGCCCATCTGTTTGGGGATGGCATGTAGTAGAAAATAATAGTTTTGTCCCCAACTTGTTCCATAGTGTCTTCTAAAAATGACTCAAGAACTTTGTATCACGATCTGAAACAATTGTGGATGGCACTCCATGCAAGCGAACGATCTCCCTAAAGAACAAATCAGCAACGTGTGCAGCATCGTCGCTCTCATAACAAGGTATGAAATGTGACATCTTAGAGAATCGATTAACCACAACAAAAATGCTATCCCTCCCCCACTTAGTCCTAGGCAATCCTAACACAAAATCCATTGAAATATCCTCCCATGGAACGCTAGGAACAGGAAGGCATATATAACCATGTGGGTCAGTCGAGACTTAGCTTTATTGCACGTCGTACAGCAGAAACGTAGCGCTCAAACATCGTGCCTCATCTTTGGCCAATAGAAGTGGCTGGCCAACACATCATGGGTCATCTTCACACCAAAATGTCCCATAAGCCCGGCTCCATGTGCTTCCTGTAGCAACAACAAATGAACAGAGTCAGCTAGGACGCATAGCTTGTTAGCTCTAAACACAAAACCATCACTAACAACGAACTTATTCCATGCATTTCCCTCTTTGCAGTTCAGCAAAACATCTTTAAAATCAGCATCATGCACATATTGATCTTAATTGTTTCCAAACCAAAAATTTTGGTGTCAAGTTGTGAAACCATGTTATATCTCCTAGACAATGCATCAACAATAATGTTCTCCTTCCCTTTCTTCTGTTTTATGACATAAGGAAAAGACTCAATAAATTCAACCCATTTAGCATGTCGACAGTTCAGTTTACTTTGACTTTGAATATGCTTCAAAGATTCATGATCAGAATGTATAACAAACTACTTGGGCCATAAATAATGTTGCCAAGTTTCTAAAGTTTGAACCAATGCATATAATTCTTTGTCATAAGTAGAATAGTTGAAAGTAGGCCCAGATAATTGTCGTTGTTTTACACCGGCAATAAGAATACAAGGCTACTCGTCGGATCGAAACTCGGTGGACTACAAAGGAACATGAAGAGTTTATACTGGTTCAGGCCCTCAAGATGAGGTAATATCCTACGTCCAGTTGTGGTGTATTTTTTTTGAGAATGTATGACTGTGATCTTGGTGATTCTGCCCTCAGGGGGCGCTCTGCCTCCCCTTATATACTAGGGGATAGGGTTACAGAGTAGGAGTCCCAGTCAGATTATGACCAAGGGATCTCCTTCTAGGAGTACAACGTGCCCGACTAGGACTGTATTTTCCCTATCGTACAAGATTAAGTCTGCCGAGTTCTATTGTATCCCTAATTACAAGGCTAGGTCTATCCTCTATCCGAATGGCCCAATAGCCTCTCATGAGGTACCTGGGGCCCATGGCCTCTACAGTAGCCCTCGAGATCTTCATAGTTGAGTCACAGTTGATGCCGAGTGCTCATCCTCCACGATGAAGAATTCCCGAGTGCATTGCTCCCGAGTACTCTTTGTCCGAATGCTTCTTTTCTCGAGTCCTATTTCATGCCAGCTGGCAACGAGGCTATGAAAGGCTTCATGTAGAAATATGAATAGCGTGCGCCGAATAGGCGCACCTATTAGGTGTAGCCCCCAACTTTGTGCTTAATTGTGAAACAATTAAACATAAAGTCAAAGATCTTTTAACCTTGTAGTCTTTCCCGAGTAGTGTACTACTGGTATATGAGACTCTTCAGCATCATGTCAGCTGGAATGATTTTTGCTCATGGCAAATAATGGCTAAGCATATAAGCTGAGTACCACTTTATGGATTTTAACCCAATATGTGGTCAGGTGTACTTGAGAGATACCCGTATCCCTAATTTTAATGGAGACCAGTTGTTGATCCTTATAAGAATATATCCTCAATACCTGATAAATAATCAAGATACCCAAATGTATACACCCGACTGTAGGTTTAGCATGAAGCGTATCTGATTATTTGATCGGTTTATGTGAGTAGCATCAGCACCGTGATTTTAACATAGCCAGCGAGCGGCCCAAATAGAGCGTGCTACTGTAGAAACTTATATCTTGTAGCCTAGTACCGAATTTGCAGGCCCAAGCCCACTTATCAGCACAGGCTCTATAAAGGCGGGGAGAGAGAGAAAAGATTCCCTCATCTTCTCCAATCCACCAATCGTTTCATCTTCCTACTTCCGCGTCGAAATTTTGCACCTTGCCTCGCTAGGGTTCTCCATTGCTAGCACTTCCCGCTCAAAACTCGGGTGATTTCGCTCCACTGCATCAATTCCAAGCTACAAATAGCATTTCCCCCAAATCTCCTCGCCTCTAGCCATGCCGAGAGCTTCAGAAATCCCGGAGGTGTCTGCTGAAACCTAGCCGACGTCAGATTGCAGCTTGACAAAGTTGAAGTATCTGGAGAAGTCGCTAAGATTGCAGCGTCGTGAAGTCATCCATTGGCATCCGGCTAAAGGGGAATCGATTTTGGCGCCCCAATCTGGTGAGACTGTAGTCTTCGCCTCTTTCTTTGACCAAGGTCTTGTTCTTCCTTCTTCGGATTTGCTTCGCTAACTTCTTTCCTTCTACCAGCTAGAGTTAGTGAATCTGAACCCCAACTCCATCTTGCAAATCTCTATCTTTGCAACTTTGTGTGAATGTTTTCTGGGTGTGAAGCCCCATCTCAATCTGTTCTGATACTTATTCCACATCAAACCTTAGCCCTCCAAAAACAAAGTCCAACTGATAGGGGGAGCCAGTCTCCAACTTAGGAACGAAATGAAAAAGATCTATCTCCATATTCCTCTAAAAACCTCCCTTAAGGGCTGGCATAGAGAATGATTCTATTGCTCTAATCTTGAACCTTGTCTGCCCTTTTTACTGGTTTGTCTCTGGAGGTCGTGCCCAACTGGTCTTCTGTGCCAAACTTTGAGGAGATGGGCCAAGTGTATCAGTTGATGGAGAGAATTGACAAGCTGAAGAACTCTGGATTGACTGGTCCCTAGTGGCCAGATGTTTCCTGAACCGCCGTATCAGGTCCCTAAAGCTGAGAAGCCACTTCGACTGGGATTAAGAGGGCAAGGATGATCCCAGCCGAGAATACCTAGATTTGACTGACATGCACAAGGTGACTGATATCTTGCTCAGCTTTTTCGCCAAAGGGATGGTTGAGACAGAAGATGCAGAGCACGCCACCGCGGCTTATAGCCAGAAAAGGCTCGCCCAGAGGTAATATTGAAATGTTGATGTTAACTTGCTGTCCATCTATGATGAATGTTTGTAGATGTGTATCCTGGATTGCTCTGCAATGTATGATGTATGTTGCTTGAATCACTTGCAGGAATGTGAGGAGTTTGATGATGACTCCCAAACTTTGTCGGCCGCCAAATCAAAGAAAAGGCCATTGAGTCCTTCTGCCGCCCAGCCCAGCTCCAAGAGAGCTGGGAAAAAACCTGTTGAAGACTGGGGCAAGAAAAGAGCTAGCAAGCCGATTGCTGCAGCCGGGAGTCTAAAGATAAAAGACACCACCATCACTGCTCTCAGGCCACCGAGTCCAAAGCCATCATCTCCAAGCCAAAGACCAACACCACCAGGCTCAGTAACATCGAGCCCAAGGCTGGAGCCACCGAGTATAAGATCAGCAACATCGAGCCAAAGAGCGGTGTCACCGAGTGCTTCAACGCCCCAGTCGGCCATACCAGAGACTATGCCGACCAAGAGCAAAACGCCACCACTGACTGCCGCGCCGACTAGCCCGACAGCCAGCGGCTTTCCACCACTAACATCTGGGGCCTCCTCGTGGAAGTTCAAGTCCTCCAAGAGGTAAGCAATCTTGAATCTTAAAATTTTGATCAGTGTAGTAGTGTCTTGATATTTGACTCATTGTGCAGGAGGCGAGTAAACATAGATCCCAAGGAGACTACGCCGACTGCTCCTGTTGCCGAGCCAGCCCCAGCCAAGCCAACACCAACAAGCTCATTTGCCGAGCCGACGATTGCCCCAGCTGTAGAAACCGAAGCTGTCCCGACAGTAGGACTGTTAGTGCTAGCTGACCAAGGGGCGAGTATTGAAGCCATTGCTCCAACCCCTGAACGTGTCCCTGAAGCCCCAGTAGCTGCCGAGTCAGGAGCCAGGACCTTGTCGCCATCCATATCATCGTCGTCTTCAGATGAAGTGGATCTCCCCAGACTTGAAGCCCCTCCCCATAGGTTCCTGAAACATTCCATTGGGTATCCCCCGAGGGAATCGCGGAAAGCTACGAGCACGATGAGGAGACAGTAGAGAGGGAGCGTGAAGTTTTTCTTCGCGCCGCAATTGCCGCGTCTCGGGGAGTCTAGGTATGACTCTCGCCACATTGAGTTCTTGACAATCTTCCTTGTATTGGTTCTCTACCTCTTGACTCTATTTTGTTTTGTTTTTTTTGCTCCGAGCAGAAGATAGTCAACTGCTCAGAGAAAGTGAACAAGGTCTTGACCCAGCTCACCCCCCATCTCCAACGATTGGGCCAGCTCCAGGCCACCAAGGCCAACCTGGAACGGTCTAGTCAGGAGAGGGAGACTTGGCTAAGGGGAGTAGTTGACCAGCTCAGGGATGAAAAGTGGGCTCTAGCCGAGAAGATCAGAAGTAAGTCTCCTGTATTTGTCTTCCCAAATAAATCCCAAGTATATTTCTCCAGCTTTGTTGTTTCCCGACTGCCCAGTTGAGTCCTGACTGTAATCTCAAGCTCTTGACTATTCTGATATACAGCCCTCGAAGCTGAGTTGAAGACCCAGACAGAGGAGAAAAAACAACAGGAACTTGAGCTGAAGAAAGTTGAAAAGGCTAAAGTTGAACTGGAGAAGGTCAAAGCCAAAGTAGAGGCCGACTATGCAAGTAAGCCTTCCCTCTGACAATAATCTTAACCAATCCTTTTATTACTCCGACTGCAGTTTTGGCTAACAAGTATACTTGTCAATAAATCTGAGCAGCTTCGAAAGCCAATGCCCAAACCCAATTCCAAGCCTTTGCAGAGGAGATTAAAGTCGTCAAGGAGTCACGGGAGATTCTTGCCGAATCCGTGAAAGGGCTCCTTGACATTATGGATCCTCACCATGTTGGGACCAACTCCAGTACAGTCTCCCAAGTGCAGGCATGCCTTAGCGAAGCCCCGAGTATCTTGAAAAAGTACTCAAATGAGCGCGTTGCTAGCGGCGTGGCCCAGACCCTTGCCATGACCAAGTCGATCTACCCTAGGGTAGACCTCGAGGCCATCGGTGAGGGGTTTGCCGAAGAGACAACACCTGAGGAAACACTGGAGTTGATCACCCAGCTGAGGCCGACTGCAGAGGCGATCACAAAGGACCTGGGAATGTCAGAACAAACCATTATGCAGCTAGTGTATATAAAGCTTTTGTAAAGACATGTGTAAATATATGTACAATACAGCTGAGTTCTTGGTTTTCCTTAGTTATCATTAGCTTTACCTGAGTATATAGTCTGCACCAAGTTGATCGATAGGAACTTAATAAAAATCGTTCACCTCAAAAAGCTATACTCGGGCAAACATAACATAATCGTTATAAAACTTCGTAACTTAGATAAAACAAGCTCGTACTTTTGTTAACAAGCACATATACATACTGCAGCCCGACTCACTATGCTCGGTTGAAACAAGCGGCGTAGTGAGTTAGAGAAAACTTTATACCATATGTATATGAGAAAGTACAAAACTCAGAATAGAAAGATGTAGCTATCTAATTCATGAGTTGCTGACTAGGCACCGTCTTCAGTCTTCAGTCGGTAGGTACGCGGCCGAGTCACCTCATGATAATGAATGGCCCTTCCACAAGGGGGATTAGTTTATGCCTGTCTTTGGGGTTGTATTTTTCTCAAGACAAGATCACCCGATTCAATAAAGGCGCGCATGGACATTTCGACTGTGATAATGATGCAGGCCTTGAAGATACCTTGCAACTGGATGATTGCGATGTCCCTAGCTTCCTCACTGATGAGTTGACCAGTCGGTTTTCGTTAGATTTATCTTCTGAGTAGGCCCGAACTCACAGAGAGTCAAACTCTAACTCGGTTGGTAACACAGCCTTAGGACCATAGACCAGAAAGAAAGGGGATTGCCCTGTTGCCCGACTAACCATGGTTCTTAGAGACCAGAGAATAGATGGGAGTTCTTGTACCCACTGCCCTGCATATGGTTGTAGTTGGTCGAATATCCTAGCCTTGATACCTTGTAAGACCATGCCATTAGCACGCTCGACCTACCCATTGCTCCATGGGTGTGCCACAAAAGCATAGCAGATCTTGATGCCGAAGTCATCATAGAAATCTTGAAATACGCCGCCCGTGAATTGAGTACCTGTTGACGCCGAAAACCACCGGGAACGAGCCGATGATATGGTTCGGCGTCGGAGGACACACGAAGGCCTGGGAGATCTGCTTAGCTCCAGTGCAGGTCCTAAATTGTTGAGGTTCGTAGGCGTGCCAGTCAATTTGACCCAGCAATTGACAAGGAGATAGGGAAATTAGATCACCGATCCAATCGGCCAGCAAGCCGATACGGATTCCTTCCAGCCGATCGCCGCTAGCTCTTGTACCGAAGGTAATGCCCGTGCCCAGGCCCTCGCCTGTACTCGCGCCCGGGCCCTCGCTTGTGCCCGATAGCTCCCGGGTACTTGTCCGTGCTCGTGCCTTGACCCTTCTGTGCCCGTGCCTGGATCCTTCCGTGCCCGCGCCCGGGTACTCGTCCGATGCCCGAGTCTCGATCGTGCCCGTGCCCGGGTTCTGGGTCGTGCCCGCGCTTGAGTCCTCGCCTATCAGTAGCACTGGCGCAATCGGCTGAGAAGCCGATGGTAGAATCAATGATGAATACAGTGCTGTCGGAACGTGTACATCGGCTAGAAAACCGATGATAATACAGTGTGCCAAAAACAAAACAGTATTATATCGGCTGGAAAGTCGATAGTAGTATAATGTAGATAAAAATAAGATGATATATTGATACATCGGCTAGAATCCGATGGTGCTATAAGCAAACCATAAAATAGCATAAATATACCATAAGCTAGCTGACTGCCAAGAGAATGCATGTACATCGGCTGGAAGCCGATGATAAAATAGATAGCAGAATAACAATCAATAGACCATGCAGTCGGCTTTAAAAGATAACCTATCGGCTAAGCACTCTGGTAGAACATCGCATAAAACCTATCGACTCAGCAAGAGTAAATCTATCACTATCAATCTAGTAGTTCAAACTTAACTGATGCAGCACAGATTAACAATAATAAAAGAACCTCGGTGAGCCGATAGATCTAATGCAATCGTGATGTATATGATAACTTACCGGCTATGCATTCCGATAAGACGCTTGCACAAAAACCATCGGCCTAGCAGGAACAACTTATCGCTCAGTTTAGTAGGTCGGACCCAACCGATGCAGCACAAACTGACGATAAGCTTTCCCCAGTAAACCGATAAAAACTATGCACGCGTGATGTGATATACCTGATAGGCCTAAGAGATCGAACCGAACCGATGCAGCCGTAGACAAAGCAGATATATCGTGGTAAGCCGGCTACCATATACCGACTAGAATATCGGACCTAACCGAGGAAGTCCTAGCCGATTGGTAGCCGGGGTAACGAGACTTACCCTCTCGCTGGAGTTCGGACCTAACCGATGCAGCCCGGCTCGAGAAGCAAGAACCCGTTGGTAAAGAGTGGCGATGCGCTGAATTGTATTGATCGTTGAGATAATTTACAAGGTGCCCGGGCGTACGTATTTATACCCCGAGTTATATGAGTCCCTATAGGACACGGTACATACTTTCCTATCTATAAACGGAAAACTAATAAGCCCTGATCGGATACGAGATCAGGTTTCCTAAAAATTATCAAAACTACCTAATTAATAGATAAGGTAATTTACTGCCATACTGTGGTCTTCATGGTCTCTTCCCAAACTCGGTCTCCTCTGGATCAATCTTCACCGGTCATCTGTGATTTTCTCTTAACCGAATCTGCTAAAGATCCGTGCCAAATTTTGGCGTTAACAGTATCGTTGTTCGTTATGATGCGGTTAGAAACCCCAAATCGGTATAGTATACTCATGATGAAGTCCTTTGCTCATGCCGTTGTTATGGTAGCAATGGATTTTACCTCAATCCACATTGTGAATTTATCCACTGCGATGAACAAGTGTGTGAACCCTCCTGGCGCTTTCTTGAAGGCCCGACCATGTCAAGCCCCCAGACTGCAAAGGGCCAAGAGATTGGGATGGTTTGAAGTTCTTGGGCTAGAAGATTTGTTTGTCTTGCATAGAATTGACAACCCTCGCATGTGCGAACTATGTCTTTAGCATCTGTTATTGCTGTTGGCTAGAAAAATTCCTACCTGTAAGCCTTTCTGATTAACATCCTAGTTGCCACATATGCCCGAGTGGATCGATTGCAGAATCTGCTCGCCCTCCTCGGCTATGACGCAATGCATGAGGACTCCGGATGCACTTCTTAGATACAGGTCTTCTCTGACTACTAGGAGGCATTTGCTTCGACATTTGATTTGTTCGGCTTCACTGCGATCTTCTGGGAGTTCATCATCTAAGAGGAATTTGAGAACTGGAGTCCGCCAATCTTGAGATATGATCAGTACTTTGTCTGCTGCCGGGATAGGTTCAGCCCCCGACTGTTCAGGCATTGATTTCTTCTTGATTGATGGCTCCATTAGTTGCTCGACGAAAATCTCGGTCGGGACCACTTCTCGCTAGGATCCCATGTTTGCCAATTCGTGGGCAGCATCATTGTATTGTCGTAATAAATGAGTTATCTCCAGCCCATCGAACTTGTTTTCCACTTTTCTGACCTCCTGACAGTACGCCGCCATAGTGTCATCGAGACATGTCCAGTCTTTCATGACTTGGTTCACCACGAGTTGAGAATCCCCACGTACAACCAGTCAGCAGATGCCAAGTGATATAGCAATGCGGAGCCCGTGGATGAGTGCCTCGTACTTGGTGATATTGTGGGAAGCCAGAAAGTGAATCTAGAGAATGTACTTGAGTTTTTCGCTGGTGGGTGATGTCAATACGACGCCAGCCCCAGCGCCACCGATCCATAGAGAACCGTCGAAGTACATTGTCCAGTACTCTAGCTTGTCGGTTGTTGTAGTCATCTGAACTTCTGTCCACTCGGCCACAAAGTCGACTAGTGCTTGAGATTTCATTGCTGTCCGTGGCTGAAAGGTGATGTCGAATGCCATCAATTCAAGTGCCCATTTGGCGATTCAGCCGGTGGCCTCGCGGTTGTGTAGGACATTGCCGAGTGGATATGATGTGACCGCCGTGACTTGATGCTACTGGAAATAGTACACCAGCTTCTGGGCAGTGATGAGTAGGCCATATAGTAGCTTCTGGACCTGAGGATATCTCATCTTTGAGTTGGCTAGGACCTCGCTGACGTAGTAGACTGGCCGTTGAATTTTCTGTATATGACCGGGCTCTGATCACTCGACCACCAACACCATGCTAACTACTAGAGTGGTTGCCGCTAGATATAACATTAATGGCTCTTAGGGCATAGGTGATGCCAACACTGGTGGTGATGTGAGAAATTTCTTGAAGTCTTAGAAGGCTTGCTAGGCTTTGGGAGTCTACTGAAAATGGTCTACTTTCTTCAGTAATTTGAAGAAGGGCATGCCCCGTTCGCCCAGTCGGGAGATGAATCGGCTGAGTGCCGCCATGCAGCCTGTTAGCTTCTGAACGTCCTTCTGGCTAGCTGGGGGTGCCATGTTCATGATTGCGTTGATTTTCTCTGGATTGGCCTTGATGCTGCAATGTGATATGATGAAGCCGAGTAGCTTGCCGGATGGCACACCAAAGACGCACTTTTCCGGGTTCAACTTCATCTTGAATCTTCGAAGATTTTGGAAGGTTTCCTCCAAGTCGGCAATGAAGTCTTCTTTGGATTTTATCTTGATCACCACGTCATTGACATACGCCTCCACATTGCGCCTGATCTGAGTGTGTAAACACTGCTGAATTGCTCATTGATACATTGCTACAGTGTTTTTCAAACCAAACGACATAGTGATGTAGCAGTATGCTCCAAACGGCATGATGAAAGAAGTCTTTAGGCAGTCCTCCTCCTTCAAGCTGATTTGATGATATCCCGAGTAACAGTTGAGAAAGCTAAGAAGTTCGCACCCCGCGATTGAATCCACCACCTGATCTATTCTTGGTAGACCAAATGGGTCTTTGGGGCACGCCTTGTTCAAGTCAGTGTAGTCGATCCACATGCGCCATTTACCGTTCTTCTTCTAGACCAAGACTGGGTTTGCCAGCCAATCTGGGTGGTAGACCTCTTTGATGAACCCGGCTACGAGGAACTTGGTTATCTCCTCCTGAATAGCATCTTTGCAGTCCTGTGCGAAGCACCGTAGCCGTTGCTCGACTGGCTTGGCGTCTGTCTTGACATTGAGGGCATGCTTGATCACCTCCGTTGGTACCCCAGGCATGTTGGAAGGGTTCCAAGCGAAAATATCCCCATTCATCTGGAGGACGGTGATGAGCGCGTATTCCTATTTGGGGTCGAGTCCGGTCCTGACTAGAGCAGTCTTGGAGGGGTTGGAAGGGTCCAGGGGGATCTTCTTTGTGTCAGAGTCCGTAGAAATTTGATGCAGCTGGGTGCCCGATCTTCCGATAGGTTTGATTTGGCGATGTGAAGATGTTCACGTTTTGAGGCTTCCGATCAGCGATCGTCACCTCGCAACCGCTACACCCACACGTCTAGTTGTTATCAATCACGCTCTCACGTAGTCGACCTCACCACAAAGGTTTTATCCCTGCAAGCAATCGAAGAAACTCACAAGTACAAGGAAGAACGCAATGTGAATTGTAGATGAATAATTTAACACTCGAAGTTGGGGTTCCACAAACCGATCTAGAGCCCCAAATCAAATCTAGCAAATAATTTCTTCTCTAAACAATTGAGTGGACAAAAATCATCAAATTAAATATAGCCCCAGGTATTTAAAGAAGATAGCAATCTAAGCTCTTCATTCTCGCTAGCAATGTGAACAACATGTCTAAAATCAGCACATGGTGGTTCAACAACATTACTAACATGTTCATTCACTAGTTGTGGCATAGATATAAGTAAAGCATTGCACAGCTCTTCTTTATCACAAGAAATAGGAACCAAATCATCGTGTGACAAAGGTAATTTAACACACGATTCCACTGGTGATTACTCTAAACTAACATGATTAGTGGACATATATAGCACATCAGAATTGTCCATACCTTGAGTGAATGTAGCATTATTTCTGTTACCTTTGTTCTCATTTTCAAAAATTGTAGGTGCACTCTTAATTAAACCATCTTAAAACATGCATGGAACAATAGGTGGATCATCTTTCTCTATGTCTTTCTTCCTTTTCTCATTACCTTGGCTCTTCTCAGATACCTGCAAAATGTCAGTGCCCAAAGCAATACGTTAATGTTTGTTTTGCAATAACTCAGGTTTAGGTGAAGGCATCAAAACATTAGTATTATTATATTTATTTCTCAAAACCTCATGGTTTTTAATCTTTTCCCTCTCAAGTTCATCTTTCAAAATTTCAGTAGGGGACATAGGTAGCAACTTAAATTTCTTGCTATTATGTGTGAAAGTATATGTGCTGGTTCTACCACAGTGCACAACATTTCTATCATATTCCCAAGGTCTACCCAAAATTAGAGAACATGCTTGCATTGGAATAACATTGAATATGGCACTATCATGATAATTGCCTACTGAAAACTCCACTTTCATAATTTTTCTTACCTTTAACTTACCACAAGAATTGAACCACTGGATGTAATAAGGCCGAGGATGCGGTTACATCGGCAATCCAAGCTTCTCGACCATATATGGACTTGCCAAGTTGCTACAGCTCTTGCTATCAATGATAATACAGCATGCTTGATACATAACCAAAAATCTTGATTGGAACAAATTGTGGCATTGATTTTGCTCCGCTTTCTCCATTTGAGAACTTAGCACTTGTTGTACCAAAGTACTCTCATTATCCTGCAAAAGGTTAGTCATAGAAGAAGGGACAACAAGGGGTTGCTTCTCTTAATGACACACTTTATTTTTGTAAGCAAAATTCGGAGATGGAGAAACAAATTTCTCTCGCATAAGCATTTTCATATCGTTCCAAGTTTGAGGCAATCTATCATGCGAAGACGTTATTAAATTTTGCCACCATATTAAAGCATGGGAAGTCAAGACACTAGCAGCATTCTTAATCTTTCGTTTATCACACATACGACGATGAGAAAAAAATTTATCAATCGCAACTTCCCAACTCATGTATGCTTCAGCACCATATCCATTATATGAATGGGGAGATAACACAGTCTTACCTTCACTTGTTGAAGGTGATGTGGCAGCTATGGTAGGGCTCTCTCATCCAAATTCTTTGTCTCCTTTTTGTCCTTGGTGTGAACTGTCATAGTTAGTGGAAGACAAGAAGAAACAGTAGCTGGCTACTGATGTCGTCTCAATTGTTCATATTCACTAAGGAGACCTTTTGTGCTCTCAGCTATCGCCTGAAGGTCTTGTTGTATAGAGTTCATGCTATGTCATCACATTCCTGCCACTGTTAGTAGAAAACAGAAAACAACACAAAAGCGTTATCCCTATCAACTACTAGGTAGTGGACGGTGGAATCACACACTCTCAAGCAACCAAAAGCGTCTAACCGAATTCTTATGATATTCTTACCGATTGAAGCAGGTGGTACAACCAAAGAGGTGGGACATTGACAGCAGTGAGTGTTGCGATTACTCGGATCAAATCGTACTGATAAGAAGTTTGTGGATCTCGGAAGGCTCAAAAGTATGGTAGCAAGGATTAGCAAAAATTAATAACAGAATAGCAAAAGTTGAATAAGTGTCTTAAATACTTGTAGCAGTCGCTAGCCGAGACATGTTCCTAGAACCAGCCTAACAAGCGAGAGTAAGAAACAAATGACTTAGGACAGCTCTTTCTCACCAAGTCACTCAAATATCTCGAAAGATCAGCAAGACTGCTCACTAAAAATGGCTCTCTCTCAGCAAGTCTGCACACTTCTTTTGTTCCCTTTTGCTTATCACTTTTTTTACTTGATCTCTCTCTTTTTTTCTTTCTTATTTTTTGATATATTTTTTTCTCAACTAGGAACTCAAAAATAGCAAAACCTCAAGAAGGAGCAGCTCAAGCCGATGTAAGATGTGGCCTGGAGAGATTTGTGAGCGTCCTTTAAAACTCGTGCTGGAACTTTAGGGCTCGAAAACTCAGTCTTGCAGGCCAAATTTTGCTATTTTAGATTGGCCGAACTTGACAAAGTTATGGCTATTTTAGAAGCGGATGTAAAATTTTCTGTAGATGTCCGTAGATATAAAATTTGCCCGATTTCGAGTCCGTATGCAAAAGTTATGGCTGTTTTAAGAAAGGTAGTGTGAACTAGGGTTTCGTGGCTCCACCCTGTTGCTCCGGCTAGAGTATAAGTGCCAATAGGTCAAGTGAGGCTGACAAGGAGGCTAGCAATGCAGGGCGATTGACACAATGCGGCTTGCAACCTATCTAAAAAGGCTTGCGAAAATGGGTTAAAAGCTCAAGGCGGCTTGCAGTCCGAAACCAAGTAGAACTCGATCTCTCAAGGCAGGCTCTCGCGTAACGCAATAGCTAGAACTAGAACCACGAACATGACTCTAAACCAAAGACCTCTAACTTGGCCTAGGACACAGACTCAACAAAGCAAAACTGAAATAAATTGTGCAAAGGCACAAAGGGGTTTGGACAGGGGATAAACCTAACACTACGAAGAACACGGTGGTAAGAAATTTTTAGGTTTTCTGGACTCTAGGTAAAAGAAACAAAGATGGATAGATGGGAACAGATAATACCTATCGGGCAACCTGTGCTCTGATACCACTTGATGCGGCTGGGTGCCCGATCTTCCCATAGGTTCGATTTGGCGATGTGAAGATGTTCACGTTTTGAGGCTTCCAATCAGCGATCGTCACCTCGCAACCGCTACACCTACACGTCTAGTTGTTATCAACCACGCTCTCACGTAGTCGACCTCACCACGAAGGTTTTATCCCTGCAAGCAATCGAAGAAACTGACAATAACAAGGAAGAATGCAATCTAAATTGTAGATGAATAATTTAACACTCGAAGTTGGGGTTCCACAAACCGATCTAGACGGTGAAATTGCAATGGCAAAATAATCTAAGGTAAACCTGACTCTAAACAACGATGGCTACTGAATATATGAGTTGGGACGTCCTAGGGTTAACCCTAGAGCGCACACCCCTTGGGCTTAGCCCACAACATAATTTCGGACAGCTCAGGAGGAATTTTGATGAGTAGACTCTATAAGCTTTCCATCAAGTACTCATGGGCCTTGAAAGTCCTTCTAGATCAGCGACTAGGTCCGTTTGAAGTTGATGCTGTCAGGAGGCCCGAATCCGAATCCAAAACGTGCAGAACTTCATCTCTTGCCTTCTATGGACCAAAAGTGACGTGGTGATGTAGGAGTAGACTTGGGTAAGGTCTTGGTTTGGTCCTCAATCAACTTCTTTGATCATCCATGTGTTCCTTGCACTCAGTCTCTTTCCCTTCACCCAAGCAAGTATCTCTACAAACGAGAACACACAAAACTCAAGGTGCAGTAACGGTTGTTCAAATATATAACATTTAAATCTTACGTAGAAAGCATGCACCTTTGGTTGATGAATACATAAGGTAGCTATGGTCATATCCGAGCTGGTGATGTCCTCATCAAAATTCCTGACTTTGCTGCTTTTCTTGCCGGAACTTGATCATTCTCGATGTCGGTTGTAATGGCTTGCCAAATGCTGTTGCATCCGACTGCCGCTTCTTAAGATTGAGCCAACTTGCAGCTCTCCTTGTCACAGGTGAAGGGTTGCTTGACATCGCTGCGAAGTGAAAGAACTTCGGCTGGCTCAGGCATCTTGATCATCATGTAGGTATAGTGTGGCACCGCCATGAATTTGGCTAGCACCGGCCGTCTGAGTATCGCGTGGTACGCAGTCTCGAAATCAGCGACCTCAAAGCAGATGTTCGCTGTGTGGAAGTTATCCCGTGTGCTGAAGGTGACCGGCAAAGTTATCTGTCTGAGAGGTGTTGAAGATAGGCCAGGGATTACCCCGTGGAAAGGCGTCGCACTTGGCCGTAGCTCTGAACGAGGAATCTTCATCTCATCCAGGGTCTGGGCGAACAGAATATTGAGAGCGCTGCCTCCATCTATGAGAACCTTCTTCAGCTTGATGATCTTGACGACCGGGTCTAGAACGGGTGGATAGCATCCTAGGTGTGTAACTCGATCGGGGTGATCTGCGCAGTCAAATGTGATGGGCATCTCTGACCAACACAAATATTGGGGTGCGTCTACTGTAGAGACCGTGTTGACGTCACGTGCTGTTAGCTTCTGCTTCCGCTTAGACTCGTATGCAAACGGCCCTCCGAAGATGTGGTTGAGCTCAGCCTGGGGATCTTGATAATCGCCAGCTGCGCCCGAATCTGGCTTGTCTTTGTCCTTGTCGGTGCCAGATGCTGAGCCTGCTCGGAAGCAAACTTCTTGAGCATGAAGCAATCCTTGGCTGCGTGTTTTCCCTTGGGATGAAAGGGGCAGGGCCCGTTCATCACTTTTTGGTATTCGTTGTTCCTTGGGGGTCGCGACCGAGTACGCTCCACGTTGGCTACCACGTTGTCCAACTTCCGCTTGCGGCTGCCGGATTTGTTCTATGTTGGCTCATTATTGGGTTTCTGGTCCTTCTGCCGAGGCTCTTTCTTGTCATCGAGGGCATGAGCAACCGCTTCGGCCGAGTCGGCATACTTGTTTGCCATGTCGAAGAGAGCCCTGACAGAGGCGGGAGGTTTTCGAGTAAACTTGGCGATGAACGGGGCGTCTTTGACTCCCTTGCGGAAGGCGGCGATGACGACCTCATCCTTGATCATTGGAATCGAGTTGCGCTTCTCGGAAAACCTTTTGATGAACTCGCGAAGAGATTCATTCTTCCTCTAGTGTAGCTGATAGAGATCGTGCTCGAAAGACGGCCTCTCGTAAGTCCCCTGGAAATTGGCGATGAAGCATTCTCGGAGTTCTCCCCAGGAGCCGATTGACCACTTTGGGAGCCTTGTCAGCCATGTCCTGGCCGAGTCGGCCAAGGCGACTGGGAGGTAGTTAGCCTTGGCCTTGTGATCGCCTCCGGTTGCTCGAATTGCCAGAGTGTAGACCATGATTTGTCTTGCCGTCATATTTTTCGATTCCTGTAGGCTTGAAACCCAACGGCCAGTCGACCTGTTGTAGCTCCTGGGTGAAGGCCGGTACGCCTTCATCTGCATGACGACTCTGGCTCCGACTACGGTGGTTAAACCACTCATGGTGGAGGTGTTAACGCCAAAATTTGGCACGGGTCTTTAGCAGATTCGGTTAAGAGAAAATCACAGATGACTGGTGAAGATTGATCCAGAGGAGACCGAGTTTGGGAAGAGACCGTGAAGACCACAGTATGGCAGTAAATTACCTTATCTGTAAATTAGGTAGTTTTAATACTTTTTAGAGAAACCTGATCTCGTGTCCGATCAAGACTTGTTAGTTTTCCTTTTATAGATAGGAAATTCGTGTGCCGTGTTCTATTTGGACTGTAATAACTCGGGGTATATATACGTATGCCCGGGTACCTTGTAAATCATCTCTCGATCAATTAAACTTCGGCGCATCGCCACCCTTTACCAATGGGTTCTTCCTTCTCGAGCCGGGCTACATCGGTTAGGTCCGAACTCCAGCGAGAGGGTAAGTCTCGTTACCCCGGCTACCAATCGGCTAGGACTTCCTCGGTTAGGTCCGATATTCTAGTCGGTATATGGTAGCCGGCTTACCACGATATATCTGCTTTGTCTACGGCTGCATCGGTTCGATTCGATCTCTTAGGCCTATCAGGTATATCACATCACGCGTGCGTAGATCTTATCAGCTTACTGGGAGTAGCTTATCGTCAGTTTGTGCTGCATCGGTTGGGTCCGACCTACTAAACTGTCGCGATAAGTTGTTCCTGCTAGGTTGATATTTTTTGCGCAAGTGTTTTATCGGAATGTATAGCCGATAAGTTATCTTATTACATCACAGTTGCATTAGATCTATCGGTTTGTTGAGGTTCCTTTACTATTATCGATCTGTGCTGCATCAGTTAGGTTTGAACTACTAGATCGATAATAATAGATTTATCCTTGTCGAGCCAATCGGTGTGTATGCGACGTTCTATCGGAGTGCTTAGCCGATAGGTTATCTTTTTATAAAGCCGACTGTATTATCTTTACTATTTTGGTCATCTATATTATCATCGGTTCTCTAGCCGATGCACATGTGTTTCCTTGGCAGTCGGCTAGTTCACTATTCTGCCTATCTATTTTATCATCGGCTTCTAGCCGATGCACATGTTATACTGACAGCTTATCCATTTATCTATAGCGTTATCGGTTTCCTAGCCGATACACAGGTGCCATCGGCCATCGGCTCCAAGGAGCCTACATCAGACCGTATCGGCCGATAGCCGATGTGCAATTGCTGCTGACCCGGGCGCGAGCACGAGCGAGGACCCGGGAGCGAGAACCCGAGCATGAGACCTGGGCGCGAGTACAGGCGAGGGCCCGGGCACGAGCATAGCAGCGATCGGCTGGAAGGAATCCGTATTGGCTTACTAGCCGATTGAATCAGTAATCAAATTTCTTCATCTCCTTGTCAATTGCGGGGTCAAATTGACTGGCACGCCTACGAACCTCAAATATTTTAGGACCTGCACTGGAGCTAAGCAGATCTCCTAGGCCTTCGCGTGTCACCAGACGCCGAACCAGATCGTCAGCAAGCTTTTTGGCACACCCGGCGGTTTTCGGCGTCAACAGGAGGCCGAAGCGCTCGTTCTCGTCCTCCAGTCGGCGGTGCTCATCGTCTTGGTGTTCGCAGCGCCGTGCGTTGATGTCCTGGCGGAGATTGCGCCGCAAACGGCTTCGGAGATCTTGGTTGTCGTGGAGGTTGTTTTGGCGATGCCACCGATTGTTGTTGTTAGGGTTGCCAAGAGATATCTGTCATGACTCCGTGTGCAGCTAACTGGAGCCACCTCCTGGCATTGCATTGATGCGGATGAGACCGCTGTTGGAGAACCCAACCGGTTGGTCGATATGAGGGTGTCGCCCAACTGTTGGTGCTGCTGACATGCAACAACGGTAATCATGGCTTTGATCCTTGCGATAGTCGGGGTGGCCTGGTGATCAGGCCCAAACTGGAGTGTATCCAGTAGAGTTGCAACGGCCATGATGTTCTGTTGAGGCGTGACGAAGATGTCGTGGTCACTAACTCGAGTTTGGAGGATTTGTTGCTGAGCAGTTCGCCTAGCCCTGCGTAACTCGTCGTTGCAGGCATCGTGCTCGGCCTCCTGTTGTTGTCGTAGTCAGTGGGCCTCCTCCTCTTGTTGCTCGCGTAGTCAGCGCGCCTCTTGAGTGGCAGTAGAGCCCTTGGACGCCATGAAGACTTCGCGGGGCAAGAAGAAGCTTGCCAAACTGTTGTCTAAACTGCTGTTCGAACTACTGTCCGACTTGGAGTTGGAATCGGAGTAATTGATGTGTGTGATTATGGCTCCGACCTCCCTAGATCCAATCTTGAGTGGCTCTGGGCCGTATCCGAGTTGAACCTTAGGGTATCGGTTTTGCCGCGTCGGATGTAGATTGGATGTATCCGTGGTGTTGCCAAGTCTGCATGGGAGATTGATGATCTCCTCCCTTCTTAGCCCGATCTCGGCCAGCTCGAGGCTGAGTCCGAGTCGAACGCCAAAGGAAAGACTTGTCCCGAGACCTAGGTATGCAGAAGATTACCGCAGCAAGTCGACGAGGGTTGCTGCAGCGTCGAGTGGGCCAATCGGCGCAGAGTCGGCTGGTTCCCCAGCCGATCGGATCGAGTCCGAGTCGGTCAGGGTGAGGTTGCCGAACTTGTTGGCGACGAAGTTGAGGCTCCTGAATGTGATCATATCTCCAAGGGAGAAGTTGATACCGTCGACTCCGGTTATTGAATCCATCGAGTTTGTTGAGGTTGATCTCGCCAAAGCCCCTACCTGGCGTGCCAACTGTCGATGTTTTACACCGACAATAAGAATACAGGGCTACTCATCGGATCAAAACTCGGTGGACTGCAAAGGAACACGAAGAGTTTATACTGGTTCAGGCCCTCAAGATGAGGTAATACCCTACGTCCAGTTGTGGTGTATTTCCTTTGAGGATGTATGATTGTGATCTTGGTGATTCGGCCCTCAAGGGGCGCCCTGCCTCCCCTTATATACTGGGGTACAAGGTTACATAGTAGGAGTCCCAGTTAGACTACGACCAAGGAATCTTCTTCTAAGAGTATAACATGCCCGACTTGGACTGTATTTTCCCTGTCGTACAAGGTTAAGTCTGCCGAGTTCTATTGTATTCCTAATTATAAGGCTAGACCCATCCTCTATCTGAATGGCCCAATAGCCTCTCATGAGATACCCGGGGCCCATGGCCTATTTTCTTAATGTTTTATTTTATTAGATCTATCAATCTCATCCTTTAAAATAGCTTCAGGAGTCATAGGATGTAACACAATTTTCTTTTCATTATGCACAAAAGAGTCTAGATTTGTTCTACTATGATGCAAAAAGCATTTATCATATTGCTAAGGTCTACCTAACAACACAAAACATGCATGCATAGGTATGACATCATAGTCAACAAAATCACAGTAAGAACCAATTGAAAAATTCAACCTTACCAATCTTGTTACCTTGAGCTTCCCGAGATTATTGAACCATTGAATGTAGTATGGTTGTGGGTGCGGCTTAGATTCCAAAGCAAGCTTCTCCAGTATCTCAAAGCTGATCAGGTTTTGACAACTCCCTCCATCAATGATGGTGCGACACGACCATTCCTTTACAACACACTTGGTTTGAAATAAATTGTGCCTTTGATTGTGCTCTGCCTTCCCCATTTGTGTACTCAACACACGCTGCACAATGAGGGTCTCGTAATGGTTTGCATTTTCAGGAACAATGTGCTCTTCAACTTCACTCCCTGTGTTGTTAGTTGCAAGTATAGCATATGTATCTTCATCCAAATCACTAGCTGAAGAATACTCACCATTATCCTTCACAATCAGAACATGTTTGCTTGGGCATTCACTCCGCACATGGTCAAATCCTTTGCATCGATGGCATTGAACATCCCTAGTATGCCCTGTAGAAGCAACTGATGAAGCACTCTTTGTGGGTGCTTGAGCTAAACTTTTAGCTACTTCCGAAACTCGTGGTGCTATGGTGGATCGAGTAGAACGTGGTTTGCTTGCTGAGACCGACGGTGTAGGTGCACGGCTTGTAGATGCAGTGGGAGGACGTCTTTCCCATGAAGTAACATGCCCTGTAGGAAGATTAGTCCTTGTGCTTGCTCGTCGCCCTGCACTTCTCTTTCAACTTTACAAGCATAGTGAAATAACTGAGTCACATTATCATACTCCTTGTAACGAAGAATATCATAAATTTCTCTGTCAAAACCAGCCAAAAACCTAGCCATAGCAGCTTCCTCACTCTCTAATAACCCACAACATATCATGCCAGTTTGCAACTCCTGATAGTACTCCTCTACACTCTTGTTGCCCTGCTTCAATTGTTGCACTTTCTGTAACAAATCCCGTGCATAATAGGAAGGAACAAATCTAGCACGCATAAATTGCTTCAAGTCAGCCCAGGTTGGTGGGATTGCATTTACATGTGTACGACAATACTCACTCCACCAAACAGAAGCAAAATTAGTAAACTCACTAGTAGCAGCCCTAACCCTCTTATTTTCAGGAATATCATGGCAAGCAAACTTTTGATCTACTATTAACTCCCATGAAAGATAAGCATCAGGGTCATATTTCCCATCAAAAGGTGGCATAGTGAAATTTATCTTACCAAGTGAATCGTCACTGTCACATGCCTCACAATGTGGGTGTAGAGGAGGTATGCCATAATGATTGCGTCGAAGTTGACACTGATCAGGATCATCCTCGGAATCAGCAACATAGTCGTCATTGTTTTCACCCCTGTAACTACCCCAAGCGCCATGTCCTACAGCAAATGGGTGAGTGCCAATGGAGATCCCATCAGAGGAGGTACTCAAGCCATCTCATCAAGATGTCATACAATATCTGCAAGAGTGGTGTTCATGGTACCAATGGAAGCTTCCAAGGCCGTGAGCTTCGCATTGGCATTAATCTGCATAGTCTTCACATGAGCAAGTTTTTCATTCGTGTGATGCACGTCCTCTTTAAGTCGTTCTGTGCGAAGCATGACTTGATTGTCAAAGTGTTGTATGATGTGCTTTGTGTGACGTGAATGTTGAACTCTGTCAACAGATTCTTCATCTTCTGCCATGTTAGAAAGGAAAGAAGAAACAAGAACAAACACACAAGAGAAAAATTCTGAGACGACTAGGATGTGGCTTCAACAAATCACTCACTCTCAACTCGTGCAATCAAGCTCTTACCAGTTCTTACCAAGCTAAGCAGGTGGTGATGGCAACCGTCAGACTTTGAACCAACTCCTGGAGAAGGTGTATTGATGCTTCGTTGCCAGTCCCTATCAAATAGTAGTCGGACCTGTGGAGCTATAGGTGGACTGAAAGTGCTCAAAAGAATACTAGAACCATGTTAGTCAACGCAAATTGAATAATCGTTCAAAGTCGGTACCATGCTAGTCCTAGGTTAGAACGTACTAGAGGCGGGAGCCTAGGCACAAACGATACCACAAACGACTCCGAGCAGAATTAAAAGGAGGCACTCGCTGAAAGGAACAAAGGTGAGGTTCAAACTTTTTTTTACTTCTTTCTTTCTTTATTTTTTGGTGCGTCTTTTTTCCTTTTTTATCCTTTTTTGAAAAATAAATTTCCAAAGACGAAACTAACAACAAGGAAACTAACAAAGGAAATCTGGCCAAAAATAAGGAAAAATAGGGCTAGGAACACAGCCAAACTTTGTAGGTCTCTAATCACAGAGAAGGCGACCAGCTATGGGAGTGCACCCAAAAGCAAAGTTGTAGATCTGCTCGTCAGCTTTCCAACAGTATTTAAACACCTAATTCCGAGTCCGTATGGAACAAAACCAATGATTTTACTAACAATGCTCAAAATGACTCCGAATCCTACTCGGTTCAAACTTGCCAATCCTAGTAGAACTCCCTCAAAGCTCGTATTTAACTAGGGAAAACGACTAGGACTTTTCCAAGATGTGAATGCTAAGATGATATTGATGGCAAAAGCGGTGGCGGTGGCGTCGCTGGCGGCGATGACGATGTGAATTGCAGCGGTGGTGATGGCGTGGATGGTAACAATATTTATGGCAACGATGGTGGTAGCATGGAAAACGGCGACGATGGCAGCTCGATTTTACGGGAATTAAATAATTAATTAATAGTTGATTTTCTAGAATTTATATTAATTATAAAGAAAAATAATTAAGTAAAGTAAAAATAGGGAATAAAAATTTCTTTAATAAATCATGGTTGAAATTATTTTTAAAAAATTATTTGTGTGTAATTACACTCTCTGAAATTTTCTCGGATTTCTCAGAGCTCCAGAATTAATTTTAATACCACAAAGATCAATTTCAGTAATTATTTAAATAATCCCCAATTCTTTCTCTTGGGTCATTCTCTATTAAATCCCTTTGTACCTTTCTCGGGTTGTCATTCCTGAATCTTCCCAAAAAAGTCCGACTCCGAAAAAATCCCCGAAGTTCCAAATCCGAGCGTCTCGAATCTATTCGTTCTCTTTTTATGAAATATCCATATTTCCTTTTAGTTTAAATTTCCTTGGTCTCCACAAAAACCTAGGTCCTTTGAAATAAACTCAAATCCTCAAATACTTCAGAGTTTTTCCAATTCCTGGATCCCATAAAATATTCCCAAGATTTCCATTCCCGAAAACAAAACCAAAACATTCCAAATGTTTCCCTAAATTCCAATATTCCCAAAATTCCGAATATTTCTACAATTTTGATTCAGAAATATTCCTCGAATTTATATATTCCAATTTTCTGAATTTTGGAATTTTTCCCAGAAAACCCCTCTTCTTTTTCCTTTTTCCCTTTCCTCTTTTCTTTCCCCTTTATTCCTTTTTTCCCCTTCTCACTGTTCATCTTCTTGCTCCTGGCCTCCTCTCTCCTCTCTTCTTCCTTTGTCTGTCTCTCTCTCTTCCTCTCTCCCGGTGTGCGTCGCGGGCCCGGCCCGAGCGCCTCCCCTCGGCCTCAGCCCGGCCTGCCACGCCTGCGCCCGACCTCGGCCCAGTCCGCCACGCCGCCGACCCGGCCTAGCCGGCTGAGTCTCTCCCCTATAAAGCTAGCTGCTGCGCCTCATGCCCTAGCCGGCTCGGCTCCTCTCCACGCCACCTCACCCAGCCACCGCTGCGTCGCCTCCCCGGACTCCCTCTCCTATAAAGCCAGAGTTGCCGACAACCCTTGTTCCCTAGCGCCGCCCTAGGAAGCTGCCACCGTCCTCTGCATCTACTGCCGCCGCCAGCTCGCCCTCGTGCTGCCGTCGTCGCTCGGCCTCTTCCTCGGCAGCCGCTCCTGCTCCTGCACAGCGCCACCGACTGCCTCCACCGCGCTGCCGACTGCCTCTGCCGCCGCACCGGGAAGCCGCCGCTGTCCCTACAGGCCATCGCCGGTGAGCATCCACTCCGTCGTCCCCGACGCCTCCATCCTCTCTTCCTCCTTCGGTGCCTTTATCCTTTCCCCTTCTGTGCTCGGCGTCCTCGTCGTCGTCGGCCTCGCCGTTGCCATCCACACTGGTGCCCCGTTCCTTCCCTAGCCCCGGAGCCACCACCCCGGTCTGTCATCGATGCCGCCGCGCCAAGAAGTGTCGTTGCCGTCGCCTAGCCGCCCTTCGCCGCCGTTGCCGCCGCCCTTCGCCCTCGTCCTCCTCGGCCGCGTGCCATCGCGCAGCCCCTTGTGACCCCGAAATGTGGGCCCCATCGGTAGTGTCTCTCCGCTGTGTGGACCCCTTTGCACAGTACCTGAAATCCTCTCGGCCGTTAGATCCACCCGATTTGATTTGAGCCGCTAGATCTTCATAAAATCCCGAAGCTGAACCACAGCCATCCGATCTTTGAGATCTAATCTAAGCCATCGGATATTCATGTCTATCCGGATGCTGTCATGTCATCCCTAGCCACCTCAGCTGCCACCTCGGTTGCCACCTCATCTCCTTCGGCCACGTGGTATCCATCTCAGCAGTTCACTGGCCCCTCATATTCCTAAATCCATGAACCAAGCCCACCATACGCCTTGTCACTGACCCATGGACCCCACACGTCAGCATTTATCCAAAATATTTATTCTAATCCAAAAATCCAGAGAACATTCATAAGAATATTCTTTTCTAATTCTTTTCGGATTTACTCTAAATTCAATCTTCCGAAGGCTATATCTTTTCCGTTTGAACTCCGATTCAACTTGTTCTTTTTTCCTAAATTCATCTAAAATCAAGATACACTTGTTTATGTACTTTTTATGTATTGTTTATTTGGAGTTTCTTAGGATTTTCCTTGTTTTGCGTGTAGTCGCATATAGTTGCCTGTTCGGAAGACTGCGGAGTCTGCGGAAGAGTTCGGAAGATCTGCATAAGGCGTTTTCGTTTGTAAGGCAAGTCACACGACAATCTCCTTGAGTATGTTGATCCCATTTATGAAAACTATTTTATTTTAAAGTTAATGCATGAAATGTTTTGGAATGACATTATATGGGTATTTATTTATTATCCAATATCCATTAGTAATTATGGCCATTTTGATATTGATACCTATACCTTGATACCTTGGGTAAATAATATTGACTAGCTGGATGTTTAATTATTTATCTGGCTAGATTATTTAGGGTTTGCTTAGCCATGCCTAGAAACTGTAGCGTCATTTTATGTGGGAAACTATTCATTCATTCTAATTAATTAATGGATACTGGTTATTATTTTTACGACAGTGAGTCATGGTTGGTTAATTAATTGTGCCAACTAAAACTTGACGGAATGGTGTGTTGTGAGCACCAGGGTTATGAATGTTGCTAGCGATGCTCATGACAGTTAAGGACCGATTCGTGGACTACTTGTTGCAAAGCAACACTCATGCTAACCATAAGCTAGAATGGGATAGCAAGAGTTTGAAGTGTGCCAAGTTCAATAAGAGGCACCAGGGCGTGTTTGTGGCTGGTATAAGTCCACACATTGCATTGACAATGAGACCATGCTTCGGGCGTCGAGCCATCTCGCGGAAAGGCACTTGATCACCCCTACCGGAGACCGGAGGTTCGGTGGGAGGCTCTCCTATTGTGCGAGTTACATGGATAATCCTGTCACAATTCCTTTCCGAGGTACCATGGTGGTATTAAGGTGCACAGTAATGTGTTGTGGAGTTGTGTCTTGTGGTAAATTGGTACACCTCTGGCTAGAGTAAGACTGTTCGAATAGCCGTGCCCACAGTTAAGGGCGAGCCTAGCAATGTTTTCTGTGATTAGTCCTACACTACTCATTAATGCTGATAAATGATGGAATCTAATAGCTCCAGTTTGGAGGGAATATGGTTTGGGCCTAAACTGTGTTGGAGCGTTGTTCACAGATTGGTTCAATATTGACTATAATTGAACTACACTATTTTCAATGATTTTAAATGCAAATGTTTTAAATGCGGTTTTACGCAAATAAGCCATACTATACCTTTCCTTTGGATTCCTGTTGCATTACATTTCATTTCCTAGTGTGGCTTGTTGAGTACGGTGGGTGGTACTCAGTCTTGCATTATTGCAATCATCAGAGTGAAGCTTAGCAAGGAGGAGAGTTTGGTGTTTGGCTTATACCCCAGTTAAGCTGCCTGTGGCTTGGTGCTGAAGCTACGCTAGTTGCCGTTCCACTGCTATTTTTTCTGTGTGAGGACTAAGTGCCTTTGTTGTAAGTATTTATCGTTATTTCGTTTTGGTTATGTTTATCAAATTGTCGATTTGTGTCCCTCGGCTGATTCCTGGATGATGATTTATTGCACAAATTAGCTTTGGAAATTCTGGTGAATTTCTAGGCATGACAATGGAGGTGGTACTAGATGTGACAAGAACTCAAAACTTTAAATGACTAGATGCTAAGACCAGCAACTCGACATGACGATGCAACCGAAAACTCAAAAAGCAAAGACTAAGCAGAACTAGTAAGGGGCTCAAATTTTTTTCTGGATTTCAGGTAATCTAATATACTTTTTTTTGGCTTTTTCTAGATTATAGGTAAAAAAAGTAAACTGAAAATCTCTCACCGATCAATTGAGGCTCTGATACCACTTGATGTGCTCCCAGGTGTCACGATCTTTCAATGAGAGGGATAACTTTGATTGTAAGGAGGCGAAGTTGACAACCCGACTATAATCGTCGAAGGACGTTGCGCCTTAGCGATCACTACACCAACTCTAGGGGTTGTTCGTGTTCTTGAGGGAGCACGATCAACCTAACCACGAGGGTATTTGCTCTTGCAAGCAATAGAGAACTAGAAAGAACAAGATGCACAAGCAAGTCAATTGCGAATAAAAGATGAAAGCTCCAATATGAATCTGAATACGAAGGTGGGGTTCTGTCACGAGAAAACAGCAAACTAACCGACCATGGCTTTACCCGGCAATGTAGCGACGCTAAACTTTGATCTAAGCCAAACGCAAACTAAACCTAAGGGGGTGGCTAAGTATTTATACAAGAAGAGGGGCTAGGGACGGCGTTCTGGGCATGGCATGCCGCCCTAGGTGGTACAGGGACCATGGGCCCAGGTGGAAGTGACGCAGCACCGTTTGTCCTAGTTTCCAAAAATAGGTTGGCACTCTTTTGGCAATTGCGGTCGACTCGGATTGAATTTTAGGGTGAGGCCAGATCCGTTGGAAAGAGGACACCGAGATCTTTCCATCAAGTACTCTTGGGCTCCAAACAGACTGCTAGATCAAAGGGCATGTTTGTTTCAATTTGGGACTATGTAGAAGGCCGAACCGAAATCTTCTGTATTGTGTCAGGCTTTAGCTTGTGTGCATATTCTGTAGGATCGAACACAAGAACCAAGCCTACCAAAGGGGGGGTGAATGGTAGGAACACCAAAAACCAAAATCTTTTGCGGAATAAAAGAAACCCTCAAACCTGGATGGAGTGCACCGGTCAGACCTATCTCTGTTGCGCCAGTTTGACCTCTGCCTCACTGCCGCGCTCTTGTCAGATGAACCGTCAGAATTCAGAAGGATACACACCGAAGATGCTCTTCAAAGAAGATCAACTTTATTGCATCAAGATGTGTTTACAAAGTGCACACAAAGCACTCCTCTCTCTCAAAACTAAACCCTAGCTTTTCTCTCTTCCAAAAGTTATTCTCTAGGGTCTTAACCCCTCATCTATTTATACCTAAAACCTTCTACACAAAGTAGGAGTAGAACTTCTAGTCCCATTAGGACTCAAACCCTCAATTACCAAATCTATTTATAATTTACCAAATCAAATTCTCCTTTCCATAGCCAACTTGGACTCAAACCCTCAATTACCAAATTTATTTACAATTTACCAAATCAAATTCTCCTTTCCATCGCCAACTTGGACTCAACTCCTAGTCCAAGTAGGACTCCACTCCTAATCCGAGTAGGACTCGACTCCTCTTTCCATACGCACACAATTCCTCTTGTATGCCATATGGAATCTTTAATTCCACGTGTATTGATCTCTAGCCTTTAGTATCCCGCGTGATCTCTCGATCATCCGAACATCAATTTCTCCCAAGTTGACTCCCGATCCATCCCGGCAATACTCCCGAGGCCTCAAGACTCACCTACACATGCAAAAACAAAGAAACCATATCCGAGCACAAGTTCTTCCCAACTTGCCTCACATTAGCCACACACACTCACACCAATATTCACAGTTATTTTCAAACCAATCTCTTATTAAATAAATCATTTGCAAAGTCAATTGTTTATCACAAAATATTAATCATGACAATGATTCTACAATCTCCCCCTTGATGAACACGTTGGCAACTTCTCCAAAATGCAAATTGATGTTTTTCAAAAATAAAAACCAAGAAGTATCAAAACTCTTCCCCTTTTTAAAAGAAAGAATTTCTCCACTATATTTGTTATAAAAGCACAAAATCGACTTTTTAAAGAATCGATCAACTTGTCAAAACTTTCAAAATTTCCAATTCTCCCCTTTTTTAAAATAGCTCCCCCTTTCTTTAAGCATGTATTTTGTATATTTCTCCCCCTTTGACAACGATTTCATCAAGAATTTCAAAAGAGAAAATATAAACCCTAAAAGCACAAATGCAGTGAATATGAAATATTTATCAATTTTTCTTCTGCTGAGTTTTTCTTTTCTAGGAGCTTTGAAGTATACCTAAAGCAACTCAAGACATGTGTTGCAATGACAAGGTAGATAAAGTAATTAACTAGCTAACAAGCATGAATTAGAATATAAACATGAACCATGGATATTACAGATAAGTTCAAATCAGCAGTAAATATTCATATATTCGAGCAATTTATAATGCAACATATTCACAAGCACATAGATTGAAAGAAAAACCCCCACACATAGACAAGCTGAACTAAACATTCTTTCTCAAATTAACTTGCTCTTTACAAGAGAATTTTCTTCAAGTTTTATTTCTGAGCTTCTACTCAATTTGCCTTTTAATAGCACAAAAGAAAATCTCTCAATTATTGCGGGTACGTCCTTGTCGTGAATACTGTTTCCAAGAATTCAGTACCCATTATTTTCCTCACGTCGGATATGTTCTTGTCGTGAATACTGTTTCCAAGGATTCGGTATCCATTTTTTTCTCTCATATAAGCTTTCTTTTTACTTGAGGAATCTCTAGAACATTTGAGGAATGAAAATTTTAGCAAGCATATAAATGAGCATAAGTCATTCAAACAAGCACTAGTGTCAATATTCCATATTTACTTAATTCAAGTAAAAGAATTTAAGTGTCATGCATCATCTCCCTTAAAAACAATATCAAAGGCTCATTAAAGACTAGAATGCGTACAAGCTAAACTAGCGACCAAAAAACCTCACTCATATTGCTAGTAAGCACAAGAATATACTAGAGGTATAAAACAAAGCTCCACTTTTGTTTTTTATTTTCAAATTGAGAGCAATGCAATAAATTAAACATGAATGCATCGAAAAACATAAACTCCCCCTCAAAATAACCTCCAAACCCTCCCAACGAAAAAACAAAGCAAATCGAGAAGATATCAAAGGTTCTAAAAAAGACAACCAATTGCCAATGATATCACCAAAGTTCTCATTAATTGACATATATCCACTTGTATTATTATGAAAAACTATTATCACCATAACAGCAAGGAAAAAGCTAATGAAGAAGTAGATGTTATATTGCCAATTCATAGTAGATCAATGTTATCTTAAAAGCAATGACGTCTCAACCGTTTAATGCACATGGGGAGTATGCCGCCAAAAGACCTATGCACAAGAAGATGTCGAAGCCTTTGTGTTGGGATTAGAAATAAGAATTTTAGGAATCCAACACTGAGACACACGACCAATCGAACCAGTAGGCAAAGCACATGTATATCCATAAATAGAATCAGTACCAGACTTACCTGAAACCTTACCTTGGGGCTTTACCGAAAACTTATCCGACCAATGCTGAAAAGTCGGTCTAACTACCGTTAGCCGTCGGTCTTATTGTTGACGCGCCTGCGGTCTAACTGCCCATGGCCACCGGTTGGACCTCCCTGGGGCTTGTGGTCTGACCGGGCCACTTGAAGAAAAGCTCGACCTTTGCCACCTCAACCTTGCAAGTTCATGTTCTCTGTCTTTTTTCTGTTTTCTTGCAAGTCTAAAGCAAAACTGAACCAAATGCCCATCCTTACCACAATGAGAGCAATTGTACTTCACATGTGCTTTTTCCTTAGAAGAAGAAGAAGAAGAAGCAATTGCACAAGTTGTAGATAGGTTTGACAAAATTCCAGCAGATTTGAAAATCGTTTTCTTTGGTTCGGGTTTTGTCAAAATCTCAGTACATTTAGAAAAATCAAGAATACTCGGTGGATGATTAGTAAAATAAGTATATGCATCAAAACTTATTCCTCTGTTGTGTATGCTCACTTTTGATTGATCCAAAATCATATTTAGTTTCTTATTTCCATCGAAAAATCTTTGTAAGGAACTTTTTAAATAAGAAACCTCTTTTGTCAAATTAGCACAATTTTTGCAATCAACCAAAACATATTTTTGTTTGTGACACTTTTAGCAAGAAAGCACCTCATAATTTTTCACAATATCCTCCATATACTCAACACGACCTAAAGCACTTTTTACTCTCATCTCATTTAAAGAACATGTTGAGCAAGTTTTAGATACAGAAACATCTTTTTGTTATTTTAGTTTTCTAGCACTCAAAATATTAAACATGGAACTTACACCAAAAGCAACTTTATACTTTTTCAAAAGATTCTTTGTTAATAACAACTCATCAACAACACGAGAACGCAAAGTAAAACCAGGAGCAAAAAATAACTCAAGCTTTTTAGTTTTCTCAATTTCAGCTTCTAATCTTAGAGAAGTGTTAATATTGACATTTCTTAAAGCAGTAATTTCAGAATATAACACTTCACAAGATTTGTAATCATCATCATCAGGAATTAGAGATTTTAATCTTGCAATTTCAGAATTTAGAACATTAACAGTATGATCATGTTTTCTAAGCTTTTTAGTACATTTATCAAGTTTATCAGCAAGATCAAAAGCAACATGTTCTAATTGATCATAAGTAAAATTTACCTTGCCATCGTCGTTGTCAGATTCATCTTCATCGGAGTTTGACACACTACGAGTAATGAGAGCTAAACTTGTAAATGCTTACTTTTGCCTATGCTTTCGCTATCGCTTTCATATTCTTCATCGCTCAACTCAACTTGCTTGAAGGCTTCTAGCAATTGACGTACTAGTTTGCGTTTGCTGTTTTTTCTTTTCTCTTCAAAAGTTAAGCGCTTGTTATCCTTCTTGTTCTTCTCCTCCTCGTCTTCCTTGCTGGACTTCCGAGCTTAGGACACTTGGAACAAATGTGGTTTAACTCTCCTCATTCAAAACACCGGACTAGGCCTCCTTTTTTTTTTCTATTCTTAACATTATTCAAAACTCGAGAAAACTTATTAATAAGCAAAGCCAAGTCCTCCTTAGAGACTTTCTCGAGTTGTTCATCGGATGTGGCTTTCAAAGCAGTAAGAGAAAATGACGAAGAAGCATCCATAGAAGAAGTCGAAGAAGATATCAAAGCAGTGGATTTAGAATCAATCTTGCAAGAAAGAATGTTCATCTCATGTGTCTTTAATTTCATGTAAAGAGAATCCAATGTTAAAGTATTCATATTAACAGATTCTTGAATTGATGTAACCTTCATCTCTCAGACAGACATATCAAGACCATTCAAAAGATGTCTAGCAATTTCGGACTGTGTATAAGTAGTATCAAAAGAATCATCCACAGAACGAAGGTTGCTAAGAACTTTATTGAAACGTGCAAAATAATCATCCAAAACTTCGCCAGGTTTCATCTCAAATTTCATATAGTCCTTTTTAAACACATATTTGTGTATGTCCTTGATGTTAGAAGAATCTTGATGAAAATCACATAGGGCCTTCCACATCTTGTACGCAGTTTCAAAATAAGAAATCCGATCAAAATCTGAGAGAGAAACACCACTTAAAATTATATTTCTAGCTTTACAATTTTTTTCAAATTCAAATTTGTTTACTACAGTTATAACCTCAGGAATATCATAAGGATTAGAAATTTTTTGCCAAATATCATAACCTTGAGACATAATAAATGATTGCATCTTTTGTTTCCAAAATTGAAAATCAACTCCATCAAAAACATGCGGCTTGGTTGAAAATCGATCAGCCATGGCTAAATCTCAAGATCGGTGAAGATCAAAAAGAGAAAACAAGGCTCTGATACCACTTGTAGGATCGAACACAAGAACCAAGCCTACCAGAGGGGGGTGAATGGTAGGAACACCAAAAACCAAAATCTTTTGCGAAATAAAAGAAACTCTCAAATCTGGATGGAGTGCACCGGTTAGACCTGTCTCTGTTGCGCCGGTCTGACCTCTACCTCACCGCCGTGCTCTTGTCGGATAAACCGTTGGAATTCAGAAGGATACACACTAAAGATGCTCTTCAAAGTAGATCAAATTTATTGCATTAAGATGTGTTTACAAAGTGCACACAAAGCACTCCTCTCTCTCAAAACTAAACCCTAGCTTTTCTCTCTTCCAAAAGTTATTCTCTAGGGTCTCAACCCCTCATCTATTTATACCTAAAATCTTCTACACAAAGTAGGAGTAGAACTTCTAGTCCCATTAGGACTCAAACCCTCAATTACCAAATCTATTTACAATTTACCAAATCAAATTCTCCTTTCCATAGCCAACTTGGACTCAACTCCTGGTCCAAGTATGACTCGACTCCTAGTCCTACTAGGACTCCACTCCTAATCCAAGTAGGACCCGACTCCTCTTTCCATGTGCACACAATTTCTCTTATATGCCATATGGAATCTTTAATTCCACGTGTATTGATCTCTAGCCTTTAGTATCCCGCGTGATCTCCCGATCATTTGGACATTAACTTCTCCCAAGTTGATTCCCGATCCATCACCAGTAATACTCCTGAGGCCTCAAGACTCACCTACACATGCAAAAACAAAGGAACCATATCCGAGCACAAGTTCTTCCCAACTTGCCTCACATTAGCCACACACACTCACACCAATATTCACAGTTATTTTCAAACCAATCTCTTATTAAATAAATCATTTGCAAAGCCAATTATTCATCACAAAATATTAATCATGACAATGGTTCTACATATTCTCCTTCATTCCTAAGTACAATAACATCATCACAAGCATTTAGTAGTACCCCATTCAGTAAATCATGCTTATGCAACCCTAAGAACGAAGTTACCTGATAATTAATTTGATGGGTACAAGCTCGTGTGATTGGTCTTGTGTACTTGGCGTGGGTGTTTCCATGGTGGAGATGTCCTCATCATTCTCCCCCTCTTAAATTGGAGTCATCCTTGACTCAAGCTCCAAGAGGGGAGGGATTTGTTGGCGAGGTTCCCAGCTGCCATTGATGGTGGTTCAACGGGAGGGAGTAAATCCTGGGGATTTACGCCAAATTGAAGGGGATTGATGGGGGGGGGGGGGGATTGATGCGGGATTGAAGGGGAGTAATTCCCCCCATCTGGCATGGCTGGAAATGGCTCGGGATGGTGGGATTCACGGTGGCGCTGGCACTCCTGTTCGGCTTGAGCGGATAGGCTAGCAAGAGGAGAGGGATGACACACGGGCCCACCTATCAGCGGCTCGGGGTGGCGAGTGGTGGGCCATGCGGGCACCGAGCTGGGCTGGCCTAAAAAGGAAACTGGGGAAGCGAGAAGGCGCAGGCCGGCGTAGATCGCGGGGAGATGACAGAGGAGAAAATGGCCGAACTCGGCCCGAGGGAAGAAAGGATTTTTTTTTAATTTCTTATTTACAGAAAAGCTATTAATAGTTTTTATTGCTTAAAAAATTAGTTATTGTTCTTTGAAAATTCTAGTAAAAATTGAGGATGCATTTTGCGGCATGGAGAATTTAAGAAAAATACCCACAAGCTAAATTGAGTTCATTTTGGTGATTTTTAATTGTTGAAGGCTCTTTTAGGATTTTTAATATTTCTAGAAATATAATAAAACACAATTTATAAATTAGTGTGACTTCAAGACGTTACATAAGTTCCATGGGTCCTAGGCACCCGCCCCTCTCACCCACCCTTAGGAACGGCCCTAAGTAGCATAGTACTATCAGAATCAGACATGCCATAATCATGTCTCGGCTGCTCATTCGATGTGAATAAAATTCAAACTTTAAGAACAATAGGAAACTATTATGGTCACCTACCTTTTCTTAGGCAGAGCTATCCTGGCCGCCGCCGCTGCTGCAGGTTGAATCCTAGTATCACACCGGCAAACCACTCAATCCACCCCTATCAACAGGTAAACATCATTTTGAGAAGAAGAGGAAGCAGGAGGAGAACCGCTTGAATGTATAGCTGCATGTGAAGGTCTGAATCTCACAGCAAATGAGCAAATACCGCCTTCCCCTGTTTTGGCACCACCGCCACGGGAGCCACAGCCACCACGGTCGCAGATCTAGGCGGTCTCAGATGGAGGGAAGGCGACGAGTGGAGGAGGTAGGAGACGGCTGCTGGTGCTAGACTGCGGGAGGAGGAAACGGTGGAGCAGGGGAGGCGGCGCCGTGGAGGAGGCTGAGGGGCGCGAGGTCAGGGGTTTGTGGGAGTGGAGGCAATCTGGACTGTTGGATTGCACACAGATGAAATGGGTCGTCGGATTTGTCCAATGATGACGATGACGAGTAAAACCAGTTGGTGCATTATAGGGTAGATCACTTTGCTAAAAGAATTTAGATCTATAATAATCATTTTTTTTGAGAATTCCTCTAGGAATTTTAAAAAACAAGATCATAAACATGGCTAGAATTGTTAGCAGAGAATTAACCAAAACCAGTGTTTCTCGTACCAACGCATGTTTACCTTTGCAACTATTTCGCTTTTTTTCAATCCTCTTCTCAATTGATTTCCAATCCTTATTACCCAGATTCCTAAAGTGCATTGGAATGCCAAAGTATTTAAAAAGAAAAGTTCCTTATCTCACCTGAACAATTGAGAATATTATTGTTCACATTCTTTAGCCTGACCAAAGCAGAAGAGTTCACTCTTATGGAAAATGATTGAGTCCTAAAAGCTTTCAAAAACAGGAAGTTGCAACTTAATGTTTTTGGGTTCTCTCCAAATTATGATCCATAAATATTAATGCATCATCTACGTATTGCAAAATAGACAAGCCATCATTAATGAGATGTGGCACTACTCCAACAATTTGGCCATCTTCCTTAGCACGCTTAATTATGATAGCTAACATATCCACTACTGTGTTAAAAATAGTTGGAGATAAACAGGTCACCTTGCCTTTAAGCCCCCCCCCCCCATATTTTTTTCCTAAAATGATGGAATGGAGAAATGGATCTACAGTGGATTGGATCGAGCTTGTTGGCTGTTCACCTATGGAGATGAGAGCGCCGCGTTGCCTACACCTGTACCATACACAGCAGCGGTATCACACATGTGAATGATGCGTGCGTGATCAGCTACAATGTCACAAGTCTCGGTGTCTCACAATGGCATCGATGGTTACAGGTCTCAGCTATCTCAGAGGTCTCAGCTACAATGCGTGGGCGATCTACGAGTGGATCCCAAATTCGTAAAACATAATTTTAATTCAAACAGTAAATCAACAATAAAGATGTGATGGTTGGACTATAAAGGCGGGTCAGTGGATCACATATTTTAACAGGCCATGAATATTTTAGAAGGCAAACCTTTCTATTGTGCAATGTGAAGCAAATCCAATTTGGTACTTGTACAAGATGGACATGCCAATAGATTGATTCTACAATTGATCCACATGACACCAATGAAGATTATAGCACTCAATAGCTTCTACTCAGTACCAAGAGAACACTGCAATTTATGCATCAGGGTATATACTGCTTCATTGTTTGGGAGGAAACAGAATAACAAAGGGAGCATAACTTTTAAGCCAAAAAAAATCATATTTTAGGTTCTCCTGTCATTAGGCCAACAATATCTGTGGAATTATGAAGAGAATATAAATCTCAATCAGTGAATTGCACTAAATTTTGGAGAATGTGCCATAGTGTATTGATATTCCACAATGCACACTTGAAGACATTGATCAGAGTGTTGGCAGCAATATCATTACATGAACTTTCTGTTAAAGTCATATAAGGGAAGGTGAAAAAGTCTTTTTCTTTCTTTACCATGTGAGCGGCCTGATGCATGAAAACTAATTATGAACAAAACAAATGCAGAGATGACATTTAATTAGTCACTACATAATAGGAGAATATATACTGCAGTAAGTTCTTTATATATAACATGTGTCATCACAACTTAAGCATTGTTAGCAAGATGCATGAAACCTCTCTAAAAAACATCTAAAGTAGTGAATGATGGGAGAAAAATTAACCTCCCATTGGGGCATGTCAAGAAAAAAACATGAGCCGTCCAATCATTTCATGAAGGATGTAGATGAGCCAAAGGAAAATAGTATGATTAATAAGAAAACGAGGATTCTTGGAAGGCTCTGGAGTTCTATACAGTCTAGACAAAACCCACCATAATACCAAGGTCGGAGAAGGAAATGAGCAATGGAGAAAACTTACCTTCTAACATTGACGACAGCTATGACAAAAGGAATCAATACGTTATTACCAGACTACTCATTATTACCAGATGATACACTATGAAATTGTAAAACAAAAAAAGTACAGCTCGATAGCAAATTCAAGCTACTAATTACCAGAGCTCATGCGACTTACTGGCTAGTTATATATAGTTTGCAAAACATCTGCTAGTTGAGATTTGAGAAACCAACATATGGTTTGCTATATGCTAGTTCAGGAAACACTTGAAAACAACATAGAGTTCATTGCGGATGCTACTTGCTTACTTTTTACAAATCCAAGTCAAGCCATTCTATCATGTAGTTGGCAGGTCATCTAGCAAACTATAGCTTAAAAATAAATTAATTATTAGAGGTTAAGATCTAAAATTATATTGTTCCAAATACATTGTTTAGTGTAACAGGCAAAAAGAAAGACAATAAGTCCCTATCAATGTTTTCCTAAATCTTATCATCAGGAATTCTCCTTTTCTGCATGAGCTTCATAGCAACCTTTCTGAACAACGATTATAGCAGAAAATCATCTAGTGCTATGTATGGTCATTGATTCTATTTGTATAGAACACCCAAAAATCTGTTTGATATTATTGAAAAGAAATGGTTGCTATGTAAATCTATTTATTACCTACAACAATGGATCTCTTGCATGGCGTACCCTTCCTTCATATCAATTCCTTCCAAGCAACTCATGGAGCATCTTTCGAAACTAGTAATCCCTTGACTGAATATTATATGCGTCTGACCAGCACAGAAGAGAAGCTACACATAGCAGTAAATACTAAATAGTAGTAACAAATAATAGTCATCTAACTAAAACACAACAATAGTGCAGAGACATATGTAGCTATCACCTGTCAGAGAATAATGTATTGAGCTAGGTATTAAAGAACAAAAAGAACGGCAATACAATTACCATGGTATGTATGTAGATAGGCAATCATCATGCATGACCCAACAGAAAAAAACTAACCCTCTCGTGGTCATGGAGAAACCTTTATGACCTTGTTAACGCCAAAATTTGGTAAGGCGCTATGTCAGATTCGGTCAAAGGAGAGATTACAGTCAACTGACGAAGAAGAGGCCGGAATCGGGAAGGAGCCGTGAAGACCGTTACTTGGCAGTTATTTACTGTACTTGTTAATTAGGCAGGTGTTTATCTTTAGGAAACCTGACCTCGTGTCCGGTCAGGATTAGTTAGCTTTTTTCTGTTATGGATAGGAAATCATGTATCGTGTCCTATAAGGACTCATGTAACTCGGGGTATAAATACGTACGCCCGGGCACCTTGTAAATCATCACAACGATCAATACAAACTTCGGCGCATCGCCACCCCTTCGACGGGATCCTGCTTCTCGAGCCGGGCTGCATTGGTTAGGTCCGAACTCCTGCGAGAGGGTAAGTCTCGTCACCTTGGCCACCTATCGGCTAGGACTTCCTCGGTTAGGTCCGATATTCTAGTCGGTTTATGGTAGTCGGCTTACCACGATATATTTATTTTATCTATGGCTGCATCAGTTCAGTTTGAGCTCATAGATTGATTAGGTATATCACATCACGCGTGCGTAGATCGTATCGGCTTACTGGGAGCGGTTTATCATCAGTTTGTGCTGCATCGGTTAGGTCCGACCTGCTAAACTGCCAGCGATAAACCGATCCTGCTAAGTCGATGCTTTACGCGCAGGCGTCTTATCGGAGTGTATAGCTGGTAAGTTATCTTCATCACGATCGCATTATATCTATCGACCCATTGAGGTATCGTTATCATCATCGGTCTGTGCTGCAACGGTTGGGTCCGATCTACTAGACTGACGATGATAGCTTTACTCTTGATGAGCCGATGGGTGTTATGCGATGTTGTTATTGGAGTGCTTAGCCGATAAGTTATCTGTTGAAGCCGACTACGTTTACTCATTGTCTTATTTTATAATCGGCTTTTAGCCCTTTTATTCATATGTTCTGTTCGATAGTCGGCTAGTTCATCAATCGTCTATCATTCATGTTATTGCACACCTTATCATATATTCTTGCCTGTATTATTGTTACGATCGGCTAAGGGCCAGCCCATTGGTTTATTCTGCCGATCCAAGTACAAGTACAAGCAGGTTCCCGGGCACGACCCCAGGCGAGGTCCCGGGCACGAGTTTAGGTAAGGACCCGGATACGAGCCCGGACAGCGGATGAAGACCCCGGGAGCCGATATAAGCAAGGGCCCGAGCGCAGGCACATTTTCACAGCAATACCAGTAACACTAAACTATGATCGGCTAGAGTTTATTCGATTTATTTACTTTTGCATTCTACCTGTTTATTTTACTAAGTTTATAGCCGGTTTTTGAATATACCTTCGATGATCGGCTAGCGCGATACTTGTTTATTATTATGCTATTACTCCTGCCGTCATCGGCTTCTAGTCGACGTATAAGTGCTACAGTGCTTATCGGTCATTGGCCGATGAAACGAGTCTAGATCGGCTTCCAGCCGATTGGCTCATTGATCTAACATTTTCCTCCTTGTCAATTACAGGGTCAAATTGACTGGCACGCCTACGAACCTCAACATTTTAGGACCTGCACTGGAGTAAAGCAAATCTCCCAGGCCTTCGCGTGTCAACCCGTCGCCGAACCAAATCCCGATGATTTTTGGCGTCAACACGCTTTTGGCACGCCCGGTGGGACACGAAGTTTCAACCCAAAGTTTTGACAATCAGACCTGCAACATGGCTGGGAAAGAGATCAAGACAGACAATGTAATTCCAGTCAGCATGGAGGATTTAACAGAAGAGCAGAAACAACAGATTGAACAAACTATGGCCAACTTTCAGAAGCTGTCCTTAGAGTCCTTTAGTATGACAAGGCAAGGGCCGATTCAGAAATCCCAATTTCCGAAGCCAGTATTGGTTGGAGAATCGAGCCATACAAAACCCGAGAGCCCACCAATCAAACCTTTACAGGAGATGGTCAATGAGGCTGTACACCACGCGCTCATTAATCAGTCGGGGATCTTGGTAAATACATTACATAACCTCATCAAGAAGACTGTTGATGGATCGATTGCCCAAGAACCAACTCAGGGTCCTATTTACCTCCCACCGAAGGTTGAACCAACTCAGATTGCTTACAACATCAGCCGAGATATACCAGAACACATGTTCACACAGAACCAGGCTGGGGGGCAACAGGATATTCCTGCTGGGTACCATCGGACTGCCTACTGTAGAGGATATCAGCAGAATTATCTAGGAGGCGGGGCTGATCCAGGCAGTTATCAGAAGGATTATTATAGACAAAATCGGCAACCGACTCCACCGGTACAGTACCACCAGTATCAACAGGAAAATCCAAGGGAAGAAGACTTATCGGTACGAGTTGAGGAAATAATGAGGGAACAGTTCGGGATGAAGCCCAGAGAACAAACGTTTATGTATCGGCATCCATATCCCGAGTGGTTTGACAGGGTCCCGTTACCACACCGATACAGGGTCCCGGATTTTTCTAAATTCTCAGGACAAGATGATACATCTACAGTGGAACATGTTAGCTGATTCCTGGCACAGTGCGGGGAGGCATCGGCTGAAGAGGCCCTGAGAGTTAGATTTTTCCCCTTGTCCTTATCAGGATCGGCTTTCGCATGGTTTTCTTCGTTGCCACCGAATTCAGTTCGGGGGTGGGCCGATCTAGAAAAACAGTTTCACAAATACTTCTTTGCTGGAATCCATGAGATGAGACTGACAGATTTGACGTCGGTTAGGCAACGACCAGATGAAACAGTACCGGAGTACATCCAGCGATTTCAGGAGGTTAAAAACCGATGTTACAGTCTGAACCTGAGCGATGGGCAGCTGGCCGATTTGGCTTTCCAGGGACTTTTGGTGCCGATCAAAGAGAGATTTTCATCCCAAAAGTTCGAGTCCCTGGCGCATCTGGTGCAGTGGGTATCGGCTCATGAAAGCCGATTTCAGGAAGCGAAGAAGGACAAATTTCAAAGACGAGTTGCCCAGGTACAAGTTTATTCATCGGACTCAGACGATGAGGAATCCGATGCTGAGGTTGGATTGGCGGAGTGGGCTAGGAACAATAAATCGGTATCATGTCCATGGGTCAAGGATATCGGCAAGGAGGAACGGTATGATTTTGATATCAGTAAGGCCGATAAAATATTTGACTTGTTGTTACAAGAGAAGCAGATACAACTACCGCCAAATCACGTTATTCCATCAGCCGAAGAACTAAAGAAGAAGAAATATTGCAAGTGGCACAATGCGATATCGCATCACACCAACGAGTGCAAAGCTTTTCGGCAACAAATTCAATCGGCAGTCGAGCGAGGACGAATCAAGTTTGAAGACAAGAAGCCGATGAAGATTGATGGGCACCCGTTTCCCGTGAACATGGTATACGCGGGATCATCATCAAGGGATCAGGCCGATGGAATAGGACGTCAAAGGTACAAGCCAAGGGTCACTTCATCGGATATGATAGAAAAATATTCAAGGTACGAGGAACAGAGGGATGAGCCAGAGATGTATAATCCGCATTGGAACTGCCCGTTCTTTCGATTCTGCTGGGATCAGGGGATGAGATTGCCATCAGTAGAAGATTGTCCCGAGTGCAGCAGTGCAGAGAATCGGCATGATCGCCAGCAGGAGTTTTTGCAGGATCGGTCGCTTGGGAAAAGAGCATCGGTTCATAGCCAATTAGGGCCGATCCATGAAGAATTCCTTGAAGAGGATAAAGAGGATGAAGAGGAGGTACATCAAGGACAAGTCCAGAATCCTCAATGGTGCCCTAGCGGGATATTCACGAAAAATCAGAAGAGGAGGGCACAACGTTTACGACACCGAGAGCAACAGGAGGAACAGAGTCAAGATCAGGGAAAGGCCGATCATCGTCACAAGAAAACTAAACAGGTTTGGCGCGTGAAGGAAAAAGATGATGAACCTGATCAATCGGCCCCAGCAAATATGGTGTTCTTTTTGCCTCGGGAGTATAGAGCACTGTCGTCAGATGAAGAAGGCGATGAGGAGATTTTTGCTCAGCTAACGTTACAACCTGATCAGGCTATATTTAACAAACCTGAGGAATCAGAGCATCGGCACCTAAAGCCATTATACATCAAGGGTTATGTGAATGGGAAGCCGATGGCAAAGATGCTGGTTGATGGGGGAGCAGCAGTTAATCTCATGTCTCATGCCACATTCCGAAAATTGGGGAAAACTACCGAAGATCTGATCAAAACAAATATGGTGCTAAAGGACTTCGGTGGGAATTCATCAGAAGCTAAAGGTGTGTTGAACGTGGAGTTGACAGTAGGGAATAAGACATTACCCACCACGTTTTTCGTCATTGACGGGAAGGGGTCGTATAGTTTGCTGCTCGGCAGGGACTGGATTCATGCAAACTGCTGTGTGCCCTCGACAATGCATCAATGTTTGATACAATGGCAGGGAGATCAAGTCGAGGTAGTGCTGGCAGATCGGTCGACCAATATTGCCATGACTGATCTACCAGTCTGGGAAGCCGACGGTGTTGATTGCCTATCCGGAAAAATATGGGAAGGAGATAAGCCAAGGCCGACGTACATAAGCAGAAAACTAAGTCCTGAACTTCGAGGAGAATTGATAGCATTATTGAAGGAGTATCGGGATTGTTTCGCCTGGGAGTACCATGAGATGCCAGGATTAAGCTGATCGATTGTTGAACATCGGCTGCCCATTAAACCAGGATATCGGCCATTCAAGCAGGCTCCAAGGAGATTCAAGGCAGAATTATATGAGCCGATCAAGGCGGAGATTACAAGGTTATATGATGCCAAGTTCATAAGGCCGTGCCGATATGCTGAGTGGGTTTCTAATATCGTCCCGTGGAGAAGAAAAATGGAAAATTGAGGATATGTATTGATTTCCGGGATCTGAATAAAGCTACCCCCAAGGATGAATACCCAATGCCGATAGCGGATTTATTGGTGGATGCAGCCTCAGGCCACAAGATTATCAGCTTCATGGACGGTAATGCGGGATACAATCAGATTTTTATGGCTGAAGAAGATATACATTAGACTGCGTTTCGATGTCCAGGAGCTATCGACCTGTATCAGTGGGTAGTAATGACTTTTGGATTGAAAAGTGCCGATGCGACTTATCAAAGAGCGATGAATTATATATTTCATGATCTCATCGGCTTATTGGTAGAGATTTATATTGATGATGTGGTGGTCAATTCTAAAAGTGAGGAAAGCCATATAGCCGATCTACAAAAAGTGCTGGAGAGAGCCAAGAAATACGGACTAAGAATGAATCCCAATAAGTGCGCTTTTGGTGTATCGGCTGGGCAATTTTTGGGTTTTATGGTTCATGAGCGGGGGATTGAAGTTAGTCAGCGAAGTATCAGAGCCATTAAGACTACAGAGCCACCAAGCAATAAGACAGAGTTGCAATCGTTGATCGGCAAGATTAATTTTGTGAGAAGGTTTATATCAAATTTGTCAGGGAGAATTGAGTCTTTCACGCCGTTGTTGAAGTTGAAGGCCGATCAAGAGTTTGTGTGGGGGGCAGCACAGCAGAAGGCATTTGATGAAATCAAGAATTATCTGAGTTCCCCACCTATTTTAATTCCGCCGCAGAAAAGAATGCCGTTCAAATTGTATTTGTCAGCCGATGAGAAATCCATCGGATCTGTTTTAATACAGGAGTTTGAAGGAAAAGAGCGAGTTGTGTTTTATCTGAGCAGAAGACTTTTGGATGCTGAAACGAGATATCCTGCGGTGGAGAAATTATGCCTGTGTTTATATTTCTCATGTACGAAGTTAAGGCATTACATCCTATCGGCTGAGTGTACAGTAGTTTGCCAGGCCGATGTGGTCAAATATATGTTGTCGGCTCCAGTCTTGAAAGGGCGAGTTGGCAAGTGGGTTTTTGCTTTGACGGAGTTTGACTTAAGATATGAATCGGCTAAAGCAATTAAGGGACAAGCAGTGGCCGATTTCATTGTGCAACACAGAGGGTCTCATGAGGATTATGTGGAACCGATCCCATGGACTTTGTTTTTCGATGGATCGGTTTGCAAGCATGGATCTGGTATCGGCTTAGTTATCATATCGCCTCGGGGGGCAAGTTTTGAGTTTGCTTTTACAATTAAGCCTTATCGGACTAATAATCAGGCAGAGTACGAGGCGGTGTTAAAAGGACTTCAACTCTTAAAGGAGATCGGAGCCGATGTCATAGAGATAATTGGCGATTCTTTATTAGTGGTCAAACAGTTGTCTGGAGAATATGAGTGTAGGGATGATGTTTTGAGGTCATATTATGAGGAGTGTACAGATTTGTTAAGAGATTTCAAGATAGTATCAATAGATCATATTCCCAGGGAGCAGAATTTAGAAGCCAATGATCTTGGCAGATTGCTTCAGGGTATCGGCTGAATAGGCAGGTTGAGGTTGAGATAGCCGATATTGATATCCAAAACAAGGCCGATGACTGGAGACAGGAGTTAGTTGATTACTTGCAAAATCCGTCGCAATCGGTTTCCAGGAAGATTCGGTATAAAGCTACTAAATATGTGCTGCTTGATGGGGAGTTGTATTATCGGACTTTTGAGGGAGTTCTGCTTAGGTGCCTGAATTTGGAAGAAGCCAAAGTGGTTATGTGCGAGGTGCATGAAGGCGTCTGTGGGACTCATCAATCGGCGCATAAGATGAAGTGGTTGCTGAGAAGAATAGGGTATTTTTGGCCGACAATGCTGGAGGATTGCTTTAGGTATTATAAAGGGTGTCAAGATTGTCAGAAATTTGGAAATATACAGCGAGCACCAGCATCGGCTATGAATCCTATCATCAAACCGTGGCCGTTCAGAGGTTGGGGAATTGATATGATCGGCCAGGTTTTTCCTCCATCAAGTAAAGGGCATAAGTTCATATTGGCGGCAACAGATTATTTTACCAAGTGGGTAGAGGCGGTTCCTTTGAAGAAAGTTACGTCCAAGGAAGCGATCGAGTTTGTAAAGGAGCATATTATTTATCGGTTTGGGATTCCTCAGACGATAACTACTGATCAGGGGTCTATCTTTGTGTCTGATGAGTTTCAACAGTTTGCTGCCAGTATGGGAATCAAGCTATTAAATTCGTCGCCTTATTATGCTCAGGCCAATGGGCAGGCAGAAGCTTCTAACAAGAGTTTGATCAAGTTGATTAAGCGGAAAATTGATGAGCAGCCACGGCGATGGCATACTAGATTAGCCGATTCACTATGGGCCTATCGGATGGCATGTCATGGATCTACTCGGGTGCCGCCGTATCAGTTAGTATATGGACATGAGGTAGTTTACCATGGGAGACTAACATCGGCTCTAGGAGAATTTCTTTGCAGAATCAGTTGACGGCCGATGATTATTATAACTTAATGATAGATGAACTTGAAGATTTAGCTCAGAATCGGTTGAGGGCGTTGGAAAGGATCAAGGAAAATAAGGCTAAGGTAGCTCGGTATTACAACAAAAAGGTGGTAAATAAGTCGTTTGCCGAGGGAGATCTTGTGTGGAAGTTGATTTTACCGATCAGGTCCAGAGATAATAAGTTTGGAAAATGGTCACCTAATTGGGAAGGGCCCTATCGGGTTAATCGCTGTGTGCCTGGTAATGCCTATGTGTTAGAAGATCTTGATGGGACAGAGTTTGCTAAGGCGCTTAACGGAAAATATCTCAAGAAATACTACCCTAGCGTGTGGATCGATTCTTAAATCGGTTGAGTATAGCCGATTTCTAAAATAGTCTGGAAAGCCGATGTTTTGCATCGCCTAAAGACAGCCGATATCAATTGGTATCGCCTTTAGATCAAATAAACAAAAATAATACTAAGGGGCAATTGAAGGAGACAGGCAGCAGAGCCGATCAAGTTATGTTACAGTACAGCCAGCGTATTTCAGGAAGTCATCAATTGTTAAGTTACAAGAATTTTTGAATAGTTTCGATTGCGCGCAGACGGATTTGTCAATTTCATTAATGGCACGGATGTCGTCATCATCGGAGCCTGGGATGGTCTTCAAGTTCTTGCGCCGATGGATGACTTGACGCACCGTCGCTGCAACCTTAGCCTCTTGGTCTTGGATGGCTTGTGGCAAGCCGATAAGCTGGGATTCTGTGGCTTCAAGATCCTTACGAACTTTTTCAAGTTTTACCAGCAAGTCGGCTTCCTTCTTCTTCAGTTGGTCTAGCTTGGGTTGGAGCTCTTGGGGGCAGCAGCCATATCATCAAGTCTTTTCTTCTCTGTCTGGGCTAGCAGCCGATCGGCTTGGATGCCTGCGGTGATCTTCTGTTGGTCAGCGCGATCGGCTATGCGCTGTCTAAGCTTGATAAGTTTAAACCTGTGAGATTCCAGGTATGCTGCAGGGGTTAATGCATCGACGAGTTCTTCGGGCAGGTAGTGTTCGATTTCTGCAAGCCTTGCCCGAATCGGCCCACAGTCTTCAACTAGCGCATCAATTGGGTTTTGCAGCCGACTGTTGATGCTTGTTAAATAATCGCGCACGTCGGCTGGGAACGACGGTTTGGTCGCTGCGCTGGTGGTTGGTTCGTCTTCTGCCTCCAAGTACTTGCCGATGTCGAAGGGGAACAAATCGGCTAAGGACTGCAAAATTGACATCGGTAAGGGGATCGGTAAAAAGTTAAAAGCAAAGTATGGGCATAAAGAAGTTACATGAGGAAGGACGTCAGCAGCTCGGGTGGCATCGGCTTCAGTGAGATGAATAGGGTGTTCTTCGGAGGGGCCGATGTTAGCCGATGGGATAGCAGCAGTCTCAATGACGGTTGGACTTGGTACCGAGAGTGGAGCAGCCGGAGAAGCCATCGGCTCAGTGCTTGGAAGGATATCGGAGGAGTGTTGAAGTTCTGGAGCCGATGACTCGAGCTGGGAATAAAACTGGTAAGATAAGAGGAAAGCGGGTAATAATAATGAGACTTGACACGCATACCTGAGGAGATGAGGGAGCCGATGTTGTTTGAGGAGAAGGTGGCGTCGGGGTAACGACATCAGCATCAGTTTTCTGCTTCTTTGAGGAGGGGCGATGCGCTAACTTCTTACGTTTTTGTCCCATCGGCCGAGGTGCCTTAAGAAGAGCCGATGGAGATGGAGCGTCGCGCCCTAAGTTTGGAGTGGCCGATGGAGGTTGGTACAGAATCGGCCGACCGCTGTTGCTTGTTGATGAGGGCTCGACGCTGGCAGCCTGCAAAATAAGAGTTAGAGATGATTGGAGATGATGGTTAAAGCTTGCGGGTGTTACCTCTTCATCGGATTCGACGTACTCAGTGTCAAGACGAGAGCAGTAGCAGGTGGCCGCTAAGCTGAATAGATGTTTTTTCCATTCTGACCACCATCGGACAAAAAGCTTGGTGTTGGCAGTGCAGATACACACCTCGGTGGCAGCGCCTAGGAGGAGGGGGTCTGTCAAAGTCCGCAGCCAATCATATTCCAGGGCGCAGCTGACCGTGCCTCGGGCTTGAAGTTTGTCGATGAAGAAAAGGCCGATCGGAAGCTGACCAAGGCCAAACTGGCGGGAGCCGACCGATGGGTGGTAAAACTCGTAAGAAGGCTGTGATCGGCCCAGGGAGAAGCCAGTTGGCAGCAGACGAGGGGAGATAGCCGATAGGAATATGGCCTTGGACTCATCATTATCCAGAGCTTTGAGTGGGTCAAAGTTGGAAGGCATCTCAAATGATGATGCGTCATTATATGCAAACTAGAGAGTGGCCTCCCTGGTGAAGCCATAGTAAATCCCCTTGAACCACTGACTAAGTTCAAGCGGGGTTATCTTGCCGCCAGAAAGAGCCGATGCAGCTTCGCCCATGGAAACGCATCGGCGGTAAACGGGATCTTGGTCTTCTGTGTAATCAACTGGGAAGGATTGCTTGAGAAGAGAAGTTTCAGGGACGGCCTTGGAGGTGTAGATATTAAGCCAGAGCTGTACGAACCACCAAGGGCCCCCGATGTGGCCGACGGGCTGGCCGGTCGATAACTTAGTTGCTACTTGGTGAAGCAACTGATAAGTGGCACCAAGGAGGAATTGCCCCAAGGGGAACTGTTTCCGATCAACCAGGCATTCTGCCAAACATTGCATGTTGATTGTCGGACCAAGGGTAGCGCCACCAAAAACAAAACGCTCCAGCCAGAAGTTCAGAAAAGCAACGTGTTCCCGGTCATCAACCGATCCAGTTCCCTTATTGTGAAGAGATATGTACTTGGACCAGCCACCGATGTTCTTTGCTTGAAGCCGATGAGTGGGTTTGAAGCGGAGCTTGAAGGGGTCGATGTAGCTTGTCGTGTCCAGACAGGTGAGCATGGTCACATCCAGCAAAGTGTGGGTCATCGGCCCATGCCCGAACAGGAAGGCATTAAGGGCATCGGACCAGAAATATGAGGCCGATGCGAGCAGAGGTTCATTTCTTTCCATATCGGCCAGGGAGAGATTGATGCAATGGCCGATATGAGATTCTTCCCAGTAGGTTCTCTTCGCAGCAGACACCCTGATGTACCAATCTCTCCACCCAGGCAGTTTGCTTGGCCACGACCTGAAGCTGTTGGTCCAGTCGTCGACTCGCATGGCCGAGTTCTTGAAAGGGATACGCTGGGTCTCGGCGCATATGAAATCGGTGGGATCTTCGCTACCCATGGGGCCATGATAGAAAAAGTTTGGGTAATCGGCGGCTGGGATCAAGATCTGACCTCTAAGATGCTACAGTAAACGAGAACACGATGAAGAACAGATGAAGAACATGGTGGATTGGACGCATCTGGGCCGCAAAATCGGAGAAATAATCAGTTAGGAAGATTACCTCAGGGACTGCAGATGCCGATGCCATCGCAAGAAAGGAGGAAGATGCAGAAATCAACGGCTGAAGAAGAGGGCTGCGACGGTTCGTCTGGATTTGCTAGAGCTTGTTGAAGGCTTGGAAGATGAAGCGGTGGTGCTCTGGTGATGTGAAAGCGTAAAAAAGGGCTAGGAAGACGAAGCGTTTTATAGAGATATAATACCGGGCGGGAATCGAGGCCGTTGGCACTGTTTCAAACAATTATGGCAAGTGGGTTACCTTGGGCCGCCTCGGTTTGGAAGAGATCTGAAGGCCCAAAATGAAAGAATTTTGAAGTCCTATAGGAGAACTTCGAAATTGGGGGGCATGTGTTAACGCCAAAATTTGGTAAGGCCCTATGTCAGATTCGGTCAAAGGAGAGTGTCACAGTCAACTAACGGAGATTGATCCAGAAGGGACTGGATCCAGGGAGGAGCCGTGAAGACCGCAATATGGCAGTTATTTACCATGTCTACTATTTAGGCAATATTAGTTTTTATCTTTAGCAGACTTGATCTCGTGTCCGATCAGGTCCTGTTAGTGTTTCCTTTTGTAATTAGGAAGTCTCGTATCGTGTCCTATCAGAACTGTGTCAACTCGGGGTATATATACGTATGCCCGGGTGCCTTGTAAATCATCACAATGATCAATACAAACTTCGGCGCATCGCCACCCCTTCGACGGGATCCTGCTTCTCGAGTCGGGCTGCATCAGTTAGGTCCGAACTCCTGCGAGAGGGTAAGTCTCGTCACCCCGGCTACCTATCGGCTAGGACTTCCTCGGTTAGGTCCGATATTCTAGTCGGTTTATGGTAGTCGGCTTACCAGGATATATTTATTTTATCTATGGCTGCATCAGTTCAGTTTGATCTCATAGATTGATTAGGTATATCACATCACGCGTGCATAGATCGTATCGGCTTACTGGGAGCGGTTTATCATCAGTTTGTGCTGCATCGGTTAGGTCCGACCTATTAAACTGATAGCGATAAACCGATCCTGCTAAGTCGTTGCTTTACGCGCAGGCGTCTTATCGGGGTGTATAGCCGGTAAGTTATCTTCATCACGATCGCATTATATCTATCGGCCCATTGAGGTATCGTTATCATCATCGGTTTGTGCTGCAACGGTTGGGTCCGATCTACTAGACTGACGATAATAGCTTTACTCTTGATGAGCCGATGGGTGTTATGCGATGTTGTTATCAGAGTGCTTAGCCGATAAGTTATCTGTCGAAGCCGACTACGTTTATTCATTGTCTTATCTTATAATCGGCTTCTAGCCCTTTTATTCATATGTTCTGTTCGATAGTCGGCTGGCTCATCAATTGTCTATCATTTATGTTATTGCATGCTTTATCACATATTCTTGCCTGTATTGTTGTTACGATCGGCTAAGGGCTAGCCGATTGGTTTATTCTGCCGATCCAAATGCAAGTACAAGCAGGTTCCCGGACACGACCCCAGGCGAGGTCCCGGGCACGAACTTAGGTAAGGACCCGGGCACAGGCCCGGACAGCGGTTGAAGACCCCGGGAGCCGACATAAGCAAGGGCCCGGGCACGGGCATATTTTCACGGCAATACCAGTAACACTAAATTATGATCGGCTAGGATTTATTTGATTTATTTACTTACGCATTCTGCCTGTTGATTTTACCAAGTCTATAGCCGGTTTTTGAATATCATTTCGATGATCGGCTAGCGCGATACTTGTCTATTATTATGCTATTGCTCCTGCCGTCATCGGCTTTAAGCCGATGTATAAGTGCTACAGTGTGTATCGGCCATCGGCCGATGAGATGAGTCCAAGCCGGCTTCCAGCCGATTGGCTCACGAATTTAACATTCCTTTCTCCTTGTCAATTACAGGGTCAAATTGACTGGCACGCCGGCGAACCTCAAGACTTTAGGACCTGCACTGGAGCTAAGCAAATCTCCCAGGCCTTCGCGTGTCTCGCAAGACGCCGAACGGCCCCCGGCGGTTTTCGGCGTCAACAGATACGCTTCATGAGGGCCTAATTGCTGGACACATGTGTTCGGGTATCTGTATTATCCACTAGGTATTGAGGATATATTCTTATAAGGATCACAAGCTGGTCTTCATTAAAATTGGGGATGCAGGTATCTCTCTCGAGTACACCTGACCACGCAATGGATTTAATTTCATAAAGTGGTACTGAGCCTACATGCTTGGCCACCAGTTGCCATGAGCAATATTATTCCAGCCGACATGACGCTGAATAGTCTAACTTTCGAGTAGTGCACTACTCGGGAGAGACTATAAATATTCTTTCCAGCTGACATGACGCTGAGGAGTCTAACTTCCGAGTAGGACGCCACTCGGGAAAGACTATAAACACCCTTTTCTAGCTGACATGAAGCTAAAGAGTCTCATATACGAGTGGCATGCTACTCGGCAAGACTATAAATTATATTCGGGTTGACATGAAACCGAAGAGTCTCATATACCAGTAGTATACTACTCGGGAAAGACTACAAGGTTAAAGATCTTTGACTTTATGTTTAATTGTTTTCACAATTAAGCACAAAGTCATGGGCTACACCTAATAGGTGCGCCTATTCAGTGCACACTATTTATACATCTACATGAAGCCCTTCATAGCCTCGCTGCCAGCTGACATGAAGCAAGACTCAGGAAGAAGAAGCACTCGGACAAACGAGTAACTCGGAGCAAATGCACTCGGGCAATCTTCACCGTGGAGGATGAGCACTCGGCATCAGCTGTGACTCAACTATGAAGGTCTCAGGGGCTACCGTGGAGGAACATGGGCCCGGGTACACACTCATAACACAATGCATATGGGCCACTCCGGATAGAGGATGGGCGAGTCTTGTAATTAGAGATATAGTATGACTACACCCGGCAGACTTTGCCTTGTACAATAAGGAATATACAGTCCTAGTCGGGTAAATTGTATCTCTAAGAGGAGATTCCCTTGGCCGTATTTGGCTGGGACTCCTACCTTGTTACCCCTCCTGGTCCCAGTATATAAGGGGAGGCAGGACGCCCCCTAAGGGCAGAAGATCATAGATCAACACAAATCCTCAAAGGAATAACATCACAACTGGACGTAGGGTATTACCTCATATTGAGGGTCTGAACCAGTATAAATCTCCCCGTGTTCCTTTGCAATCCACCGAGTTTCCATCTGCCGGGTAGCCCCATATTCATATTGCCGGTGTAAAACATCGACAGTCGGGCTAGCTATATCTCTAAGAGGAGATTCCTTGGTCATAGTCCGGTTGGGACTCCTATCTTGTAACCCTGTCCCCCAGTATATAAGGGGAGATAGGGCGCCCCCTGAGGGTAGAAACATACGATCATCTAGATCACCACAACCATACTTCCTCAAAGGAATACATCACAACTGGACAAAGGGTATTACCTCACATTGATGGCCTGAATCAGTATAAACTCTTTGTGTTCCTTTGTAGTCCACCGAGTTTCGATCCGACGAGTAGCCCTATATTCATATTGCCGGTGTAAAACATTGACACTTGGCGCGCCAGGTAGGGGCTTCGCGGAGATCAATCTCAACAAGCTCGATGGATTCGACAACCGGAGTTGACGGAGGAAAATTCTCCCCTGGAGACACGATTACATTCGGAAGCCTCGACTTCGTCGCTAACAAGTTCGGCGACCTCACCTTGGCCGACTTGGACTCGATCCGATCAGCCGAGGAACCAGCCGACTCCGCGTTAGTCGGCCCACACGACGCTGCAGCAACCCTCGTCGACTTGTTGCGGCAATCTTCCACTTGTCTAGGTCTCGGGACAACTCTCTCCTTCGGCGTTCGACTCGGACTCGGCCTTGAGCCGGCTGAGATCGGCTAAGAAGGGGGGAAGATCGTCATTCTCCCGTACAGACTCGGCGATGCCGCGCACATCTACAATCTACATCCGATGTGGCAGACCCGATCTCCTGCGGTTCAATTCGGACACGGCCCAGAGCCGCTCGAGATTGGATCTAGGGAGGTCATAGTCGTCATCACCCCCATGAATTACTCAGATTCCAACTCCAAGTTGGATAGAAGTTCGAACACCAGTTTGGACAACAATTTGGCAAGCCTCCTTCTGCCCCGCAAAATCTTCATGGCCTCAACTCCTCCACAGGAGGTGCGCCGACTACACGAGCAACAAGAGGAGGAGGCCTGCCGACTGCGATAACAAGAGGAGGCCGAACGTGAAGCTTGCAACAACGAGCTATGCAGGACTGGGCGGACTGCTCGGCAACAAATCCTCCAAACTTGACTCGGTGACCACGACGTCTTCGTCACGGCTCAACAGAACGTCATGGCCACTGCAATCTTACTGGACACGCTCCAGTTCGGGTCTGATCATCAGGCCACCCTGACTATAGCGAGGATAAAAGCCATGAATACAGCTGCTGCATGTCAGCAGCCAGCAGTCGGGTGACACCCTCATACCGACCAACCGGTCGGGTTCTCCAACAGCGGTCTCATTTGCATCTGCATGACATCAGGTGGTCGACTTAAGTCAGCTGCACGCGGAGTCACTCCAAACATCTCTCAGCAACCCTAACAACAACAATCGGTGGCGTCCCCAGAACGATCGTCGGTTCAATCAAGATCTTTGAGGCCGTTTGCAATGCAACCTCCGCCAAGACATCAACGCTCAGCGCCACCAACGCGAAGAGGATGAGCGCCGCCGACTGGAGAACGACAATGAGCGCTTTGGCCTCCACCACGAGCGGTTCCTCCACCGTAGTCGGAACCGGAGCCCTCACGCAGACAAAGGCGTAGCTACAAGAGGTCGACTAGCCGTCGGGCTTCAAGCCTACAGGAATCAAAAAATACGACGACAAGACCAATCCCGAGTCCTGGCTCACCGTATACACTCTGGCAATCTGAGCTGCCGGAGGTGATCATAAAGCCATGGCTAACTACCTCCCAGTCGCCCTAGCCGACTCGGCGAGGACATAGTTAACAGGGATCCCAAAACGATCAATTGGCTCCTAGGGGGAACTCCGGGAATGCTTCATAACCAATTTCCAGGGGACTTACGAAAGACCGTCTTCCAAGCATGATCTCTACTAGCTGCACCAAAGGAAGAGCGAGTTGCTCCGTGAGTTCATCAAAAGGTTCTCTGAGAAGTGCAACTCGATCCCGATGATCAAGGACGATCCCGTTCATCGCCAAGTTCACTCATAAACCTCTAGCCTCTGTCAGGGCTCTCTTCGATATGGTGAATAAGTATGCCGACTCGGCCGAGGCGGTCACTGAGGCCCTCGATGAGAAGAAAGAGTCCTGGCAGAAGGACCAAAAGGCTAAAGATGACAATGAGCTAGCGCAGAACAAATCTGGCAGCTGAAAGCGGAAGTCGGAAAACGTGGTGGCCAACATGGAGTGTACTCGGTCACGACCCCCAAGGAATAATGAGTACCATAAAGTGATGAACGGGTCTTGCCCCTTTCATCCCAAGGGTAAGCACGTGGCCAAGGATTACTTCATGCTAAAGAAGTTTGCCTCCGAGCAAGCTTCAACATCTGGCGCCGACAAGGACAAAGACAAGCCAGATCTGGGCACGGCCGGCAATTATCAAGATCCCCAGGCTGAGCTCAATCACATCTTCGGAGGGCCGTCTGCATACGAGTCCAAGAGAAAGCAGAAGTTAACAGCATGCGACGTCAACTCGATCTCCACAGCAGACGCCCCCTATTATTTGCTTTGGTCAGAGACACCCATCACGTTTGACCACGCAGATCACCCCGATCAGGTTACACACCTAGGATGTTACCCACTTGTCCTGGACCCGGTCGTCAAGAGCATCAAGTTGAAGAAGGTTCTCATAGATGGAGGCAGCACGCTTAACATTCTGTTCGCCAAAACCCTGGATGAATGAAGATTCCTCGTTCAGAGCTACGGCCGAGTATGGCGCCCTTCCACGGGATAATTCCCGGCCTATCTTCAACCCCTCTTGGACTAGATAACTTTGCCGGTCACATTCAGCACACGGGATAATTTCCGCACAAAAAGCATTTGCTTCGAGGTCGCCGACTTCGAGACCGCATACCACGCGATACTCGAACGGCCGGCGCTAGCCAAATTCATGGTGGTACCGCACTATACCTACATGGTGCTGAAGATGCCTAGGCCAGCTGGAGTTCTTTCCCTTCGCAGCGATGTCAAGCAAACCTTCACCTGCGACAAAGAGAGCTGCGAGTTGGCTCAATCTCAAGAAGCGGCAGTCGGACACACTAGCATTTGGCAAGCCATCACAACATAAGTTGAGGACGAGCAAATCCCAGCGAAAAAAGCAGCAAAGTTGGGAATTTCAGTAGACTCTGACACGCAGAAGATCCCCCTGGACCCTTCCGACCCCTCCAAAACTGCTCTAGTTGGGATCGGACTCGACCCCAAATAGGAAGACGCGCTCGTCACCTTCCTCCAGGCGAACAGGGACATTTTCACTTGGAAACCTTCCGACATGCCTAGGGTACCAAGGGAGGTGATCGAGCACGCCCTCAACGTCAAGACGGACGCCAAGCCAGTTAAGCAACAGCTATGGCGCCTCGCACAGGACCGCAAAGATGCTATTCGGGAGGAGATAACCAAGCGCCTTGTAGCCGGGTTCATCAAAGAGGTCTACCACCTGGAATGGCTGACAAACCCAGTCCTGGTCCGGAAGAAGAACGGTAAATGACGCATGTGCGTCGACTACACTGACTTGAACAAAGCGTGCCCCAAAGATCCATTTGGTCTACCCAGAATAGATCAGGTGGTGGATTCAACCGTGGGGTGCGAACTTCTTAGCTTTCTCGACTATTACTTAGGATACCATCAAATCAGCCTGAAGGAGGAGGACTGCCTGAAGACTGGGAAGAAACCTTCCAGAACCTTCGAAGATTCAAGATGAAGTTGAACCCAGAGAAGTGCGCCTTCGGTGTGCCATCTAGAAAGCTACTCGGCTTCATTGTATCGCGTCGAGGCATCAAGGCCAATCCAGAGAAAATCAACGCCATCATGAACATGGCACTCCCGACTAGCCAGAAGGATGTCCAGAAGTTGACAGGTTGCATGGCGGCACTCAGCCGGTTTATCTCCCGACTAGGCGAACAGGGTATGCCCTTTTTCAGACTACTGAAGAAACCAAATAATTTTCAATGGACTCTTGAAGCCCAGCAAGCCTTCAAAGACTTCAACAAATTTCTCACATCACCACTAGTGTTGGCATCACACATGCCCCAAGAACCGTTAATGTTATATCTGGCAGCAACTACTTAGGTAGTCAGCACGGTGTTTGTAACACCCTAAAAATTATCCTTATATAAAATATTGTGAAAAAGGAATTTTTAGAAATTAAATTAAAAGCCTCAAGAAATGGAAAGAATAAAATCAGGGGAAAACTTAAAGAAAAATGGGCTTGAAAATAATTTTATAAAATTCCTTGCTTAATTACTTAATTTCTGGAATTTTCTGGGAATTAATTGATTAGGGGAGGTATTTTTGGCAAAATAAATAAGCTTCACAGAATTAAACCAAACCCCTGTCCTCTTCTACCTAATCCCCAACAAACCGGAGCCAAATCGTGCGTGGAATGGAGACTCGAAGCTTCCTGTGTCGGTTCCCTATCCCTATCTCGTCGCCGTCGCAAAATCCGTCGAACCTGAGCCGGACTCCACCCCTCTACGCATTAAATAGCGACCTCAGAACCCCTAGGAATGTTTTTGCACTTTAGATCGAGCTCTAGCTAGCCCTAGCCATCTCCCCGCGTCTCGTGCTCGCTCTGCCGCCGTCGCCAAGCTTCGGTTGCGCGCTGCCGTCGCCTCAGTCGCCGTTGGAGTTCACCGCCACCTCGGTTGGTTTTGCCTTAGCCCACAGAAGCCAGGCTGCCGCCTCTCAGCCCTCGGGGACCGCTGGAGCACAGCCACCGATGAAGACCCAAAGTCCTCCACCGCCTCAAGCTCGCCACCGGCCGTTCCTGCCGCCGTTCTTCGTGGTTTCACCCTCGGTAAGGATCGCCTCGACCTCCTCTACTCTTTCCCGCTCTCCTAGTGCGTCGCCACGCTGCTGATCACCGTCGACCATCGGGTTCAGTGCCGCTGCCGTCGCCGTAGCCGACGTGGTCGCCGTGTAGGCGCCAGCTCGGCGCCACCTCCGCGCCGCTAGCCGATCCGATCGGGATCAATCTCGGCCGTCGGATCCCCTCGGTTAGATCTCATCCATCCGATCACCGTGAGATCAAATCCTAGCCTTCCGATCTAACCTAGGACGTGGCTAAATCTCGGCCGTCCGATCAAAACCCTAGAAACCCTAACCGTCGGATCCCCTCGTGGACCTCGGTGGATCTGGTCCACCATGGACCAGACTCCTCCCTCTCGCTGACAGTGGGCCCCATTGGTCAGCCAAGAGCCTCCTCTCTCTAGTGACGTCATAAACCCCTTTTCCAAATTAAATTAATTCAATAATGACGCAATAAATCAGGTTAATTCTTTTAAATAGGCTATAAAGGATTAAAACTTCCAAAAATCATAACTAATTCATACGAACTCGGATTGAGGTCATTCAAGTCTCTAATTTCTTTAAAAATCATTAAATATCCATTAAAAATATAATATTGTACTGTTCATGTGTGTTGATGTACTGTTTTTGCTTATTTTGTTTATTGCCTATAGTCACCGACGTTCAGGAAGAGACGCAGTTTCTCGAGGCACGTGTCGAAGGCTGTGAGGGGCAGCAAGGCAAGTCACACAGATTTCTCTTTCCCTTTTAGCATATCGTTCCTATGTTTAAAGCTATGTTTTCCTTCAACGCTGCATTTATTTTGGAATGTCATCGGGACATGGAAACCTTAACCTTTGTTTGTGGCCCCTTTGATTTGATTACTTGACATTGTACCTAATGGATAATTTTGACTAGCTACCTTTATTTACGGGTTAACTAGAATAACTCTAGGACCCCGCTTAGCTATGCCTAGCAAATGATAGATTAACTTCTGGGTTGTCACAGTAATTTCTATACTATTATTCAGTCACATGAAATGATGATCCATTTATGACGGTGTTCATACGAGGATATTTTAGCGGTCCACTAAAACTTGAATAAAAGGTGGGTTGCGAGCACCATGGTTGGGAATGTTGTTAGCGGTGCTCGTGACAGTTAAGGACTGGTTCGTGGACTACTTCTTGCGAAGCAACACTCGTGCTAACCACAAGGTAGAATAGGTAATGGTGGGAACCAAAGTGTAGTACGTTCAACCGGGGTCCACCATGGTGTGTTGTGGCTGTGTCAATAAGACCACCATGGCTGTGTCAATAAGTCCATGTCTTGGGCATTGGGCCGCCTCCCTGTCTTGGTATCTTATCAATCCTACCAGAGACTGGTGGTCCAGCGGGTGGCTCCCTTGTTGTGCGGATTACATGGAGGGGCCTATCACAATTCCTTTCCGAGATACCGTGGTGGTATTTAGAGACATAGTGATGTGTTGTGGAGTTGTCTTGTGGGTAAATTGGTACACCTCTGGCTAGAGTAAAACTGTTCGAATAGCTGTGCCCACGGTTAAGGGCGGCCTAGCAATGTTTTCTGTGATTAGTCCCACATTCTCTAAACTTGATAGTTGAATAGTGAAACATGTGTAGCTCCAGGTGGGAGTGGTTGGGCCTATACCGGTTTGGTGAGCGGTATAGTGTTGATCAATATTGTTAGTTAACTAATGCCTTGTTACTCTCGTAAATGCTTTTATGCAAATTTGAGCCATATTATGCCCTCCTTTGTTATCCCGTGTACTTGCATATTTGCTGTGTGGCTTGTGGAGTATTTCATGTACTCACCTTGCAATCAACAATCATCATTCAGAGGAGTACTTCAGCGAGGAGGACTACTTGGAAGACTGAGGGGGAGCCGGTCAAGTGCGTGGAGTGAGAGTCGTCACGCTGCTTATTTATTTATCCGCTGTTAGAACTTTATTGTTTTGAGAGGTACCATTCGCCTCTGTAATAAATGCTTACGCTATGTAAACAATTACTTTGATTATCAATTTTGTCATGTATGCCTCGGTAATTCCTGGACGAAATTTACAACATAATAAAACTCCAGAATTTTGGATGGAAATTCTTGGGTGTGACAAGTTGGTATCAGAGCCACCTTGACGTAGGATAAGGCCCTTGGTACCCTAAGAGCCCTCTAAGAAGATTTAAAAAAAATTTAAAATTAGAACTTTTTTCTCTCTTTCTCTTGGCAACATTTACTACTTTCTTACTGCCCCACCAGCAGGAGTACCGTAACATTCATTACTGTAGGTTATGACCTGATTTTATTACCCCTTCATTCTTTATTTTGGAAGTAAACCTTTGTTTTGTTAATTGTCAAATCGATACATCTTTCACCCCTTCCACCCCCCCCCCCCCCCCTACGTTGCAGATGGCCAACCGGGGCCTAGTACATCTATTCGGAGTGGGTGGATTCGTCAAGAGAATTACGAGATATGCCGCGCCATAGGGTACAATCTAAAGCCCTAGAATATAGACAAGTCCACTCACAACCCCAAGTGAAGAGAAGTGCCGTGTCCGCCTCACGATTTCAAGTGAATGAGAGGGAGTCCCATCCATGATCTTGGAGCTGGAGGAAGGAATTATGAGCATGCCTTGTCAGGAAGTAGCTTTGGTGGCTATTGGAGAACTTCGTCAGCATTTTGCCACGTCTGAGGAATACCACCCCTATCGCTAATACCGGCAAGAACCACAACCTGCATGACAGTACAGCAGTTATCAGGACCCCGGAGCAGAGCAACATTGCAACCACTCAACGACTGGTAAGGATTTGAGTGCCATGGACGACACGTTCAAGAACGAGTAAGGTGGCCACCGCAGCTCATGACGGGGAAAATGAGAATCACTAACGATCTGCAGGTCTGCAAAAACCAAGTGGATCGGTTGAAGCGAGAGTTGGCCCTTGCCAAAGGAGAAGCACCCCTGGAGGAGCCAAGATCCGCACTACTGCAAAGAAAGAGTTCGTCTGCCTCCACCTCGGATCAAACTAGCGCCAAGGACCCCGTTTACTCAATGATCAGTCCGCCTACTACGGGTAGTTTCCACCGGTGGTGTTACGCTGATGATGCAGAAGAGAACTCAGAGGAGTCAAAGAACAGCACCCCTTCGGGAGGATTAGAGGACAGTGGAGCTCGAACACTCCATCGGAAGTGGAGTGCCACTGGTGAATACTCAAGACGACGACGAACAGAACTGAACCCAAAATCAATGCCAGAAGAAGTCCTCTCGCCCGTTGAGAAGCCCTTAGTAGCACTCTTAACGCGCACATACCTCTAGATGTGTGTTAGCGTTGTGTGGCTGGGAAAGCTTGTGTGGGTTTAGTTAGTAGTTATGCCAGGGAGTGGTGATGTACTGTTTATATTAGAGTTTTCTTGATGGTGTGAGTTTAAATTAGATAATGTTTACCACTCAGTTCAGAGCACTACAAGTTGAAGTTTAAATAATATGAAACCCGTCTCAAGGGCGTTTCCTTTCTCTCGGCTCTTTGCTCTGCAGATGTGAACACACGTAACGGTGTAAATCATGATGGCAACGGTGGGGACAACAACCGAATGGACCGCCGGGCATCAGGGCGACAATTGACCATCGCTCAGTTCTTGTGTGGGGGGCGGCAACCAGACCACCTGATGAACATGATTTTCCAGCAGATGCAACACAACACAAACCAAGCACAACAGCAAGCACCTCCTCCTCCACCGCAGAACAAGCCGTAGAGTTTTTGCGAGTGAGGCTCCACGTTCTTAGCACAACTAATCCCGGGAAGCAAGGATGGTTTGCCATGCTGTTGAAAGAAATTGGACCTTTTACAATGCAACAGATCAAGAGAAGGTCCTCTTTTGCCTCACCACTAAAGCTACACGGCCCGGACTTTCTGAATGGTGGGACCACTTTAGGCTAAACAGAGCGGATGGACAGCCTATCACTTGGCTGAGTTCGCAACTACTTTCAAAAAGACGCATATTCCCTGCTGGAGTAGTGGCACTGAAGAAAGCGTGAGTTTCAGGCATTGAAGCAGGGAATCGGTCGGACCGGTTCCTTTATGAGTTCAACCGGCTGCTCGCTATGCGCCGGAAGATGTTAGCCACTGATGCGACCGCAAGAGAAGTTTCTGGATGGAATTAAATTGATGAACTTTAGTTCAAACTAACTCTTGGTGACTATTCAGATTCCAAAAACCTGTTTGGACAAGCCAGCCCGCAGGAGGACAAACAAACAGGATGGAGCAAAAGAAGCCGCAGATTGGCAGGTTTTCGGTCCAACAATCCTCTCAGTCAAGGCCACGTAATGCGGGGACCGTCCTAGACCCAGCAAGGAGGATTTCGTTCGGCACCTCGTTTGCAGTCCAGGTTATACCCCAACACACTGTTGGGCAACCACGGGAGCAAAACATCCTCCCCTTGGCCGCCTGTCCCAACAACCAACCAGCTTCAAGAAAGGAAGTTGTGGAAACCGTTTGACCTGTTTCAACTGTGGAGAACCCAGGGCCTTCTCCAATCAGTGCCCTAACCCAAATGCGCCAGGTCAAGTCACACCGACAGACCACGAGCATGGTCAAAGCTCGGGTAATCACGTCGCCGCGAGGCAACAAGCCGCGCAAGACGTCATCTTGGGTATGCTCTTGTTAACCAGTACCTTGCTGCACATATGTTTGATTCGGCTACACATTCCTTATGTCAGGGGATTGCTAATCGAACATGGGATCCCCATTAAAGGATGAGAAATACCATGGTATGACTACCCGGGTAGCCAAATGCCACCACCTTTGCCAGTCCATCTGTAACTATAGAAATTCTGGGGGTACTTTCCTAGCTCATCTGTTCTTGAAGAATCAAGGATATCCAAATGTCATCCTAGGGATGGATGGTTAACCTTAGCACAAGGGAATTAATAGATTGTGCCACCAAAAACCGTGACCTTAATCTTCGGTTTGGAAAAAAAGTGATCTTTCGTGTCTCACTACCCTCATCTTCTTCCAACCTCTTTGAACCAGCAGTCCTAACGGAAATCCCTGGTAGTTACAGATTACGCCAGATGTTTTTCGGATGACTTATCGGAATGCCCCACCTAAAGAGATATTGAGTTCAGAAATGACCTAGCCCCGGCACTGCCCCTATTCACAAGAGACCAAATAGATGGGAGCTAATGAGTTTGGCAGAAGTAAGAAGCAGGTGAAGATGCTGGCTAAAGGCTATATTAGACCTAGTACGTCGCCTTCGGGGAGCGCCAGTCATTTTTATGGAAAGAAGGATGGAACTCAACGGATGTGTGTTGAACTACCGTGCACTCAATGAAGTCACTATCAAGAAATAAGTACCCGCTACCTGGATGATGATCTGTTTGATCAATTAGAAGGAGCCATCAGTTGTTCTCCTAAGATAGATCTCGCCGATTAATCATCAGTTAAGGATTCGGAAGAAGATATTCCCCAAAACGTTTTTTACACTCGAATGGGTTATATGATGCAAGTCATGTCATTCGATTGAACTAACCCCCTGCATCCTTCATGAATTTGATGAATAAAGGTTTATGGAATACTTGGATAAGTTTGGTGGTGTTTTTATCGATGATATCCTTGTCTATTCCAAGACTAAAGAAGAGCATGAGCAGCCACCTTCGCATCGTGGAGACCCTTCAGCAACATCATTGTAGCTAAGTTTAGCAAAGTGTGAGTTTTTGGCTTCTGAAGTAAGTTCTTGGGCATAGTTGGTCACCGCAGGAGGGATTGCCGTAGACCAATAATGTCGCGTTCAGTAACCAGTGGAAGCAGCCGCAAACAGTTTCGGAGGTTTGGAAGTTCTTCAGGATTGGCGGATATTACCGTCGATTCATAGAGAATTTTCCAAAGACGCGAAGCCCCATGATTATTTACTCAGAATGATGTAAATTTCTAATGGACCCCAAGTGTGAGCAAATTTTCAAAAGTTAAAGCAGAAACTCGGACGCACGCTGTGTTGATCAATGCCCAGATCCCAAGAGAGGCATTCAAGTTTACTGTGAATCATCTCGCAAGCGTTTGGGATGTGTGCTGATGCAAGAAGTTTAAAGGTTTGGTGGGCATATGCCTATGGCAGCTCAGCCCATGAAAGATAATTATCCTACCCATGACTGGAATTAGCAGCTATAGTGCATGCCTTGAAAGATTTGGAGAACATCTACCTCATACGGTAATAGTAATGAAGTTTAAGTACAGACCACAAAAGTTTGAAGTATATTTTTGACCAGCCAGATCTGAACCCTCAGGCAACGCCGATGGTTGAGTTGAATCAAGACTACGACGTCAGAATACATTACACCAGGGAAAGCAAATATGGTCGGCTGATGCCCTTAGCCGGAAAGCTCTGCAACACAATGGAAGGTCAGCGATTATCGTTGGAGTTAGTGAAGATTTGAACGGTTAAATCTGAGTATAGTCAAGTCAAGGATTTGAGGCAGCCTTGAACACAAACCTACCTTGGTAGATCAGGTTTGCGAAGTGCAGAAAGATGACCAGACATTTTGGAAACAAGAAGAAATGAAAAAGGGGGAAGCTACTGGATTCCTCAGAGGATAAAAGGTCGTGTGGTTCGGAGAGCGAATCTGTGTACCAGACAAGAGGAATTGAAAATGCCTGATCTAGATGAAGCCCAGGAACACAGTATTCCACCCACCTGGCAGCAATTCAAAATGTATAAGATCTGAAGAGAAGTTTTGGTGGTCTAGTAGCGTAGAGAGATAAGCGGAAGTAGTGTGGGTTTGTTGATGTATGTCAGTGTGTAAAGGGCCGAGCAATCAGAAGCCGGCAGATTGTTACCACCCCTTAAGTCCCTAAATGGAAGGGAAGGAATAGGGATGGACTTCATCACCGGCTTCCCAAGGACCGCATCGGGATTGATTCCATATGGGTTGGGTGGACAGACATACAAAGGTCATCCCACTTCATACCAGTCAAGACAACTACTCTGGTAATAGGTTGGCAGAGTTGTATATGGCAGAATTGTATGTTACATGGAGTGCCACGCAGAATTGTCGTCGGACAGAGGAAGTCCCAGTTACCTCATAAGTTTTGGCAGAGACTCCAATTAAGAGATGGGCACCCTGTAACTTCAGTACCGCTTACACCCGCAGACGGATGGACGATGAAACGGGTTAATCAATCCTAGAAGAGTATGTTTGAGAGCTTGTGCCATTGACTTCGGTGGCAGTTGGGACATGAGCTTAAACCATATGTTGAGTTTTTCCTACAACAACAGTTAATCAGGCAGTCTGAAGAAATGGCCCGTTCAAGGCTTTATTATGGACGGAAATGCCGCACCCCCTGCTTTGGGATCAGACGAAGAGAACGACCAGGTATACGAGACCAGATATCTTGCGAGAACAGAAGAAAAGTGAAGAATATAAAAGACTCCGAGTAGCCCTAAGTCTCGTCAAAAAAGGCTATGCGGATAACCCGCAGAAGGGACTTAGTTCGAGAAGGTGACTATTGTATTTGAGAGTCACACCACTTCCGCGGAGTACACGACTTCCAAACAAAAAGGAAAATTGGCACCACGTTACGTGGCGACCTTACAGATACTAGGACGGAAAGGAGAAATTGCTTATTAGCTAGAGTTGCTCCCACCTTGACGGGGTACACGATTTTCCCAGTTCTCAGTATGAGAAGTGTTTACGAGTAACCAACAGAAGAAGCCAACCCAAAACAGATCGAGATTCATTGAAGATCTGACTTATATCGAGAAGCTATTCGGTATCCTAGAGACTAGCGAAGGAATCTCGGAATCGGGTGATAAAGATTTTGCAAAGCTCAGTGGAGCAATCACCAGAAGATGAAGCCACGTGGGAACGTGAAAGAAGAACTGAAGTCTGCTCCCCCGCACCTCTCCGCCTGATCCTTGCAAATCTCGGGACGAATTCTGTTTAAGGGGGCAGGTTTGTAACACTAAAATTATCCTAATTAATATTGTAAAAAGGAATTTTTAGAATTAATTAAAACCTCAGAAATGGAAAAATAAATTCAGGGAAAACTAAAGAAAAATGGCTGAAAATAATTATTATAAAATTCTTGCTTAATTACTTATTTCTGGAATTTTCTAGGAATTAATTGATGAGGGGAGGTATTTTTGGTAAAATAAATCAAGCTTCACAGAATAAAACAAAGAAAAAGGTTAAAACCCTCCACAGTCTCTGGCCCTTTTCGGCCCAATACTGTGCGCAGCTCCGATCTCCCCGCGCGCGTGCGGCCGACGGCCCATGACACTCGCGTCGCCTCAATCGTTGATACGGTGGGGCCCGCCTGTGGGTCGTCGTCTACCTCCGCTCGGGAAGCACTGTCGCAACCCGACGCCGCCACCGGCAAATCTCGCCGAATCTGTTCCGCCGCTGATCTCTCCAAATCAGTGGCGGAAACCGAACCCCTATCCTCTTCTACCTAATCCCCAAGAACCGAGCCAAATCACGCGTGGAAACGGAGCACCCGAAAGCTTCCCGGTCGGTTCCCTATCCCTATCTCCTCGCCGCCGCAAAATCCATCGAACCCGAGCTGGACTCCACCCCTCTCCGAGTTAAATAGCGACCTTGGAACCCCTAGGATCGTTTTTGCCCTTTAGATCGAGCTCTAGCTAGCCTTAGCCGTCTCCCCGCGTCTCGTGCTCGCTCCACCGCCGTCACCAAACTTCAGTTGAGCGCCGCCGTCGCCTCAGTCGCCGTTGGAGTTCGCCGCCTCCTCAGTTGGTTTCGCCTTAGCCCACAGAAGCTAGGCCACCACCTCTAGCCCTCGGGGACCGTTGAGCACCGCCGCTGACGAAGACCCGAAGTCCTCCACCGCCTCCAAGCCTCCCCGCCCGGTCCCGTTCCTGCCACGTTCTTCTCGTTTCGCCTCGTAAGGATCGCCTCGACCTCCTCTACTCTTTCCCGCTCTCCTAGTGCGTCACCGCGCCGCCGATCACCATCGACCATCAGGTTCAGTGCCGCCCGCCCGTCGCCGCCATCTGGCCATAGCCGACATGCCGCCGACGTGGTCGCCGCGTAGGCGCCACCCCGCGCCACCTCCGCGTCGCTAGCCGCACTCTATCGGGATCAATCTCGGCCGTCGGTTATCCCTCAGTTAGATCCTATCCATCCGATCACCGGAGATCAAATCCCCTAGCCTTTCGATCTAACCCAAGGGGTGGCTAAATCTCGGCCGTCCGATCAAAACCCTAGAAACCCTAATCGTCGGATCCCTCGGGAAACTCGGGGATCCTGGTCCACCATGGACAACCCTCCCTCGCTGATATGGGCCCCACGGTCAGCTCGAGAGGCTCCCTCTCTCTAAAGTGAATCATAAACCCCTTTCTGAATTAAATTATCAATAATGACGCAATTAAATTCAGGTAATTCTTTTAATAAGCTATAAAAGGATTAAAACTTCCAAAAATATAACTAATTCATACGAATCGATTGATGGTCTTCAAATCTCTAACTTTCTTAAAAATCATTACATCCATTAAAAATATAATATTGTACTGTTCATGTCGTGCATGTATTGTTTTGCTTGTTTTGTTTATTGCTAATAGTCACCGACTTCAGGAAGAGAACGCAGTTTTCTCGAGCACATAGTCAAAGGCGTGAGGAGCAGCAAGGCAAGTCACACAATCCTCTTCCCTTTTAGCATATCGTTCCTAGTTTCAAGCTAGTTTTCCCTTCAACGCTGCATTTATTTTGGAATTCCATCCGGGACATGGACCTTAACCTTTGTTTGTGGCCTTTGGATTGATTACTTGCATTGTACCTAATGGATAATTTTGACGAGCTACCTTTATTTACGGTTAGCTAGAATAACTCTCGACCCTGCTTAGTTATGCCTAGCAAGATGATAGAATAACTTCTGGTTGTCACAGTAATTTCTATACTATAATTCAGTCACATGAACTGAATGATCCATTAAGACGTGTTCGTACAGGATTTTTAACGTCCACTAAAACTTGAATAAAAGGTGGTTGCGAGCACAATGGTGGGAATGTTGTAGCGGTGCTCGTGATAGTTAAGGACCGGTCGTGACTACATCTTTGCGAAGCAACACTCGTGCTAACCCACAAGCTAGAATGGTAATGGTGGAACCAATGTAGTACGTTCAACCCAGGGTCCACATGGTGTGTTGTGGTTGTTGTCAATAAGACCACCATGGCTGCGTCAATAAGTCCATGTCTTGGGCGTTGGGCTGTCTCCCTGTCTAGGTATCCTGATAATCCTACGGAGACTGGTGGTCCAGTGGGTGGCCCTCCTTTGTTGTGCGGATTACATGGAGGGCCTATCCAATTCCTTTCCGAATACCGTGTGTATTTAGGGGCCCACAGTGATGTGTTGTGATTTGTCCTTGGTGGGTAAAGGTACATCTCTGGCAGAGTAAAACTGTTCGAAATTAGCTGGCCCACGGTTTAAGGGTGGCCTACAATATTTTCTGTGAATTAGCCCACAATACTCTAAACTTGATAGTTGAAACAGGATACATGTGTAGGCCAGGTGGGGAGGGTTGGGCCATAACATTTTGGTGAGCGGTATAGTGTTGATATCTTGTTAGTTAACTAAGCCTGTTACTCTCCGTAAATGTTTACTTAAATGCTTTTATGCAAATTGAGCATATTATTTCCCAATCCTTTGTTACCCGTGCACTTGCATATTTGCTGTGTGGCTTGTGGAGTATTTCATGTACCACCTTGCACAACAATATCATTCCAGGAGACTTCACGCAGGAGACGTACTTGAAGACTGAGGGGGAGCCCGGTCACGGTGAGGGGAGTCCGTCAGACCTGCTTCACTTAATATCCAATGTTAGAAATTTATTGTTTTGAGAGGTACCATCACCTCTGTAATAATGCTACACTATGTAAACAATTACCTTTGATTAATCAATTTTGTCATGTGCTGGCGCCCTCGGTTTGATTTGCGTTACTCTGACCCGAGGCCGGTTACACACAATAAAACTCCAGAATTTTGGATGGAAAATCTGGGTGTGACAGTGTGGTGTCGAGCGATTGC